>JANZLH020000137.1:315906-330651 GCA_026770325.2 Erythroxylum fimbriatum
GGGTGTTCGAGCCGTGGCTCCACCCAACCAAAGAGGACAATACCTGGTGTGATGGGGGTGGGTCCCGGGGTCCTACAGAATCCAGAAACTACAATAGTACAAGTGGATAGGGAAGTTGATCAAAATGATTCTTCTGAAGCTGCAATAGAGCACGAGGAGCAAGAACCAGTTGAATATGATGCTCCAGATACTCGGAGATTAACTCACATAAGAAGAGCACTGAGTTGGCACTCAGACTATATTATAGAGGGCAATATTGCATACTGTCGTTTAATTGAGGACGAGGAGCCTTCAACTCTTCAAGAAGCATCTCAGTGGATGATAGCAATGCAAGAAGAAATTGAATCACTTCATAAGAATAAGATATGGGAGCTGGTATCATTACCGCAAGGAAGAAAGCCTATTGACAATAAATGGGTTTACAAGATCAAGCGAAGTGGTGATGATCAAGTGGAGCGATATCGTGCTAGATTGGTGATAAAAGGATATGTTTAGAAAGAAGGTATTGATTTTAACGAAATATTTTCTCCTGTGGTTCGACTCATTACAGTTCGAGTAGTTCTGGCAATGTGTGTTATATTTGACTTGCATTGTGAGCAATAAGATGTGAAAACTACATTTCTTCATGGAGATTTTGAAGAAGAAATTTATATGCTCTAACTAGATGGTTATGAAGAAAAAGGAAAAGAGAACTTGGTTTGCAGGTTGAACAAATCTTTGTATGGTTTAAAACAGGCACCGAGGTGTTGGTATAAGAGATTTAATTCTTTCATCATGAGCCTTAGATACAGCAGACTGAATGCAGACCCTTGTGCATATTTCAAGAGGTTTGAGAAAGATAATTTTATAGTCTTGTTGTTCTATGTAGATGACATATTGGTAGCGGGCCCCAATAATGATCGTATCAAAGAATTGAAGGCACAGTTGGCTAGGGAATTTGAAATAAAGGATTTGGGACTAGTGAACAAGATTCTAGGGATGCAAATTCACCGAGACAAAAATAATAGGAAGATTTGGTTTTCTCAGAAGAATTATTTAAAGAAGATCTTACGGCGATTCAACAAGCAAGATTGTAGGTCAATTTATACCCCTCTTCCTGTTAATTTCAAGTTATCCTCAAGTATGAGTCCTAGCAATGAAGAAGAGAGGATGGAGATGTCTCGAGTACCGTATGCATCAGTAGTGGGAAGCTTAATGTTCGCTATGATTTGTACAAGACTAGACATTGCACATGCAGTGGGAGTAGTTAGTCGATACATGATGAATCCTATTCGAGAGCATTGGAATATTGTTAAAAGGATTCTCAGATATATCAAAGGAACGTCAAATGTTGCATTATGTTATGGAGGATTATATTTTACTATCAAAGGATATGTTGATATTGATTATGTAGGTGATCTTAATAAAAGTAAATCCACTATAGGATATATGTTTACACTACCTAGAGGAGATATGAGTTGGGTTTTAAAACTGCAGTCAGTTGTAGCTATGTCAACAACATAAGGAAAATATGTAGCAGCTATACAAGCTAGTAAAGAAGTAGTGTGGTTGAAGTTGATGTTGGAAGAAGTCGAATGCAAACAAGAGACATTATTTTGTTTTGTGATAACCAAAGTGTTTTGCGTTTTGCAAGGAATCCAACATTTCATTCAAAGATAAAACACATTCAAGTTCAACATCACTTCATTTGTGAGAAAGTGGAAGAAGGAACGGTGGACATGCAGAAAATTCATACAATGGATTATCTGACATATTTTATGACAAAATCAATCAATGGTGACAAGTTTATGTGATATCGATCCTCGTGTGGCCTGACAGAGACGTAAGCAACATGTAGAGGCAAAGTAGAAAGAATAGTGTGAAGTTCTGATTAACTCTCAATCAAATCTTGAAGTAGGAGATTAATGTTGCCAACTGCACCAAAGTCAAGAAAGAAGGTAGCCGACTGTACAAAGTCAGGAATAATAGGAAGAAAGGAAAGCTAGTTGTGGACAGTCAATCTACAGCTGGCTGTACGCGTATGGGAGGCCTACAAATAGGCCTTCCTATATTAGTTTTCTAATATCCCATAAATCTCTACTTCTATTAAATCCCTACAAAAGTTTAAAGAGTGTTTTTCCTATTTAGTGAGAAAGTTAATGTTTTTCTGTATAAAATAGAGAGAGATTGTATTCATAAATTTCATAGTGAAATTTCTTTTTCTTGCTTGTAGTTTTTACCCTAATTTAAGGGCATTTCACGTAAAATCTATCTATTTATTACTATTCTTTCAGTCTTATTTAGCTGCGGACCTGTTCTAATTCGGTCAATTTTTATAACACTAAAAATAGAATCATCCGTATCAAGTTGCTTAATAACTGAGATGTCGTATTCTACACACTGAATTGGCCAGCAGATTGTCACCTTCCAAGTTGACTTCAAAACAAAGCAAACGATCCTGTTCATGCTAGTTTTCTTCAAAATCATAACTTGATTCGACTCGCTGGATTCACCAGTTAAGTGTTTGAATTTCCAAGGCCTTGATTCCTTTAACACACACTCTGCTCATAACAACTTAAACATCAATGCATCATTCCTCGGAATGAATCGAAACGACAACAAGTGAGTGTGTAGTAGGAATGAACTTCGACCCGCTTAAACTAGACCCAACTAAGTAAACTTAAATGTTATGTTTGACTATATCTTATGGTGTCAATGAATGGTGTGATGTATAATTTATTTTATACATATTGGCATGTGATGTGAGGGATATATATGTACTTGAAGTGATAATCGATTGGATACGACAAACACTAGAATAAGATAAGTACCATTCCATTTGTTAGAGTAAATTAATCTACACATACTCTAATAAGAACAACGTTTTTCATATTAATTTAGCACTACTGTGTAATACATTTAAATGATCATTTTTATGGATTTTTTAGATACGTATATCACAACTTTCTTTGACAAATATTATGGAGAAATTAGTGGTGTCATATAATACAATTATAAATATTTATGACATATAAAATAAACTAAGGGGGCGTTTAGTTTGAGAGTTTGGAAACGAAGGAATGGAATAATTGTAAAAAAACAGTGTTTGCTTTGAGGTTTTCAATTCTAGGGGAATGGATTTATCCTATTAAATTTGGGAATTTACTAAACCCACCAAGGGGAGTGGGTATCGAGTTTTCATTCCAATCTAAATTTTTATCACATTTATTTTTTACTCTTTTATCCCTAGCCTTTGCCCTACCATCCTATTTACTTCCTTATTGCCTCTCAATTCCTTGCGATCTCTCATCCTGCCTTATCGCGTCTCATCATCGAAGGAATTTTTTGTTCTACGCCTCAGGTATATTTTCTGAAATCCCTCGTTTTAATTGATGTTAAATGAACTGGATAGAACTTGGTTTCATCTCATTGTAAATGGGGCTTTTGCTCCTTTTTTTTTATATTCTCGTTTTATGATTTAATAAAGAGAATAACCAATCTGCTACATGGTTTGATGATGTGAAGGTGCTTATGGTTATAGATTGAACAAAAATCATAAAACCAATCTGCTTCTTTTTTCCCTTATAATTGTTTTGTGATTTAATTTGATTTTTCGTATATGGTTTTAACTCTTTTAAAAAAAGGAAATTTGTATTATCTTTAATTCCCATCAATGCAACAAATATCAATGCAACAAACCAAACAACATTATTGGTATTAATACAGAAACCCAAGTTACAAACCAAACATCTTTTTTTTTTTTTTTTCATACCCATCCTTATCCCCTTCTACTATTATACTCATATCCATAGCAAATCTCGTGCTCAAACCAAAGGCCTAGTTAGTCTCTTTACCTAAGTACTTACGTTGGGATTGGTTACTATCTCCATCGGTGGAGATAGATAACAAAACACATAAATTTTGTGTCTCGTAGTGTTTAGTTGCTAACTCAATTTATTTTTGTTCTGACTACAAATCACAAAAACATAAATTTTTTCTTCCTTCCAAAACCGTGGGCCAAGATTTCTTGTCCATGTGACAGAAACAAAATACATAAGCAACTTCCAGAAATACCTCTCCCCCACGACGCCGTATGATTATGATTATAATTATGAATATGATTATGATTTTTTTTATTGTTGTTGTTGTTGTTATTATTCTTATGATTATATTAGTAATGTTATTACTATGACTATTATTGTTATTGTTATTATTACTCACATTATTAATATTATTTTTCTTCTTTTTCTTCATCCTTTTATTTTATGGACAAAAAAGATTATGTTAGCCAAATTATGCAATTAGTACTTTCCATCATAAAGGAAAATTAAAAGTATGTTACTCATTTTTTAAATTCCTTATTAATACAAATCATTCGTTTTAAAATAATCAATGAATTACATATTTCTAATCATATTATATCGCAGGGTTACTTTAGTCATTGACACTGTATTTTATGTTCTGTCAACTGCAACTAAACACATTTCTATCATCGAGACGAACAGAGTTTTATCTGTTTTGTCAATCACAACCAAACATCTCACAGTCTTCAATTTGTGTTCTGTTTTGTCTCCAAATTTTTGTTTCGTTCCGTTTCAGCATATGGATCACAATAACCATACACAGTACTTTGAGGGGTGAAAGCCTGAAACATTAAAACTAAAAGTAAAACTAAAAGCCTGAAATAAACGAATGGTTGATATTTTAAATTTATATTATTATGATTTTCAAAACTATGATTAATGTAAAATTAAATATTATACGATATATATTAATAAATTATTTTGTAATTTTAGAAAATATAAAGACTATTTGTAATCTTAAAAATTACATGAAATGATATCTAGTATTGACCAATGTTGATATCGTACTATACTATAACTAAATTAAATGTTGCTACTGATACAACGTTCAGGACATCATGATCAAATTACAATTTTCTTTGTCATAATAGAGTATATATAGACAATTGTAAACAATCTCAAGATATCTTTTTTAATTCTTAAGTAAAGTTAATCACATCGTAAGAAGAGTTGTTAGTTGTTGCTCTTATCATCTTTTATTATTATAACCCTTAAAATTTGACTATCATTCAAAATACTTTTTATATTTTCATGTATATTTATACACTTATTTTTATCATATCTTTACATGGGAGTTAATCAGTATAATATTATAAGTATTACATAAAAGCCATAGAAAGTACACGTATATATGCACATGTTTTTACTGACAAATAAATACCATAAAGGGGTAAAAGAAAATTTTCAACTCAAAATATTACGAGTTATTGTTCGTTTGAAGTACGTTTTATATAGGGATGATAACGAGTTAGGCGGAGCCCATCCATGTCTGACCCTTGCTATTAGGAATGACATTGGATTGGCCCATAAATCTAAACTCAAGTGTTTTCAATGTACCGATCTATAAGTCTAAATTCAGGTTTAGAAGAGTTAGGTCTCAGGTAAAATTAAGTTAGGACAATTCAAGTATAGACTCAATTAAAAAAAAACACTGTTATACACTTTTAATTTTAAAAGAATTAGCGAGATTGACCTATGAGTCAATCCATCGTCATCTCTACCTACTATCGGTGCTTGACTTTTTTAATTAAGAAAAAAAATCGAGTCTTTCTTTTTTACAAAAACGATATTATTTTGCTTGCCCCTGTTTTTAAGAATAATTGAGCCCAAGGTCCCTTTAAATTAGACCTGGCCTGTTGACTTCAGCCGACCCATCTCGGCCCAATTGCCATCTCTAGTTTTACGTATGTCATAACTATATAAGATTTAGTTTTTTTGTTAATATTATGTTATTTATATGTTTAGATAAGTATTACACTTGGTTTTTTTTTTATTATATCAAAGTAAGATATGTTTACGAGACTACAGGGGAAGATCAAGACAGTGAGACCCACACGTAAATTGTTTAATTACATGTTTTCTTTATTAGGAAATGTCATTTAAAGATATTTTGACATTCTACACATAAGATTTTTATATCTTTGAACATCTCCATTGATGATATCAAAAGGCAAAAATATACTTTTACTTGTTTTGGGATATATAATTTTATTATAATATAT
This sequence comes from Erythroxylum fimbriatum, assembly GCA_026770325.2. Lineage (NCBI taxonomy): Eukaryota > Viridiplantae > Streptophyta > Magnoliopsida > Malpighiales > Erythroxylaceae > Erythroxylum > Erythroxylum fimbriatum. The sequence continues at coordinate 321,971 of JANZLH020000137.1, forward strand.
GGATAAATAGAAGAACTATCTCATGATTATACTGAAAATGAAGGGCTTATTATAAAATGCAAAGGAAGATGCAAATTTTAAGTGAAACATAATAATTGATGTGCAAATTTATTTAATCGTATAAATTTTCATTTTTTTACTTTCAATAATTATAAAAATAATTTTTACAAACACCAACTTCAAAAAAAATCTCGTGAACAGATAATCGGTAAATATTGAAATTTAAACTAATATCTTGTTATTTTGATACTCGATAGCCATGTCCTCATCTTTGTTCTATACCCTTTTTTAATACAACATCATATGTCAATTTTGGCCTTACCTTTTTCGGTTCGGCCTGATTTTGGCTCTAAATGATCAGACTACAAGTTAAAAGTGGTCAACTTGATCGAGTTGGTAACTTAATTGTTACTTAAAAACGATGTCGTATATTAAAAAAATAAAATGAATAAGATTAACCTAATCCGCTCCTAATTTGTCGAATCATGAGCTGATCAGCTCATGATCGGATTGAGCTACCCTAACTTACGGTTGACATTTGTAACTTATGGCTACCCTAACTTATGGTCGGTACAATCTTATGAATGATTATTTATTTACATTGCAATTGGTTTTGTTCTACTTATTACAATGAAATATTGCAGTTTTTTTTACGATAAATTGATGCATATAGCTGAATGTTTGTTGATTTGGTATTTAAAAAAAACTCTTCACATTTGTATCTTCTTGAAAATTTTTCTTTTGTTAAAATTCTAAATTTTGCTCCTTAGGTTTCCTAGGTTAGGTTATTATTAGTATTTTGTATTTGTATATTTATTATCTGTACTAAAATTTTCGTATTATTATTATTATTAGTGATTTTTTATGGTATTTATTTTGTTAACTTGCGTCAATATTTTTCCGCCAACATTTATATGTGGGTCTATCGAAAATAGTCTCTCTATTATATAAGGGTAAGGCTGCGTATTATCAGACCTCTAAAGATTTTGTTTTATTACGAGACTTTAAATTAGGTGTCACGACTACGACGAAGACGAATTCTTTGCTTAAAGAAAACTAAAAAAAAATGATTTTAGAGAAGGGTATCTTAAGAAAAGAGATTTATAAAAAAAAACCCAAAGTAAGATTAACTGGCCCTACTCTATGCTTTTTCAATCAAGAGTCAAATGATAAGGGCACTTCCACTTTCTCATAAATAATAATAAAAAATAAATAAATAAAAGAAATAAAGAGCTGGTCTTCTCTCCCGTTGTGTCTCTCCTAAATTCACTCTAATCTTGCCATCCGTGTAATCTAACTCGCCCGGATCTTTCGCTCTTTCAATTACTGCAATTTCATGTCGTTGTTTTGATTTTTAAAACTTGAATTTCACTTCACTGGAGCTCTCTCCTCCCACTGTCGCAGTACTTTTTTCTTTTATGTACTTACTTTTTCATCTCTTCATCTCTCTGCTCAGAGTTTTTCATATGCTTTACATTTCATCTTTTCATCCCTATCCCAGTTTAGAGTTCCTTGATGTTGTTGTCTTTTGGTTGGATTTTCTTTTAAACGATCTGGGTACTTGGCAATTTTTCTTATTTTTGATTTCGTGTCCATTTTTGTCACAGAAGATGAAAATCCGGTCCTAGAGCTTCGTTTTGACTGAATTTGGTCCTTTACTTGTAGCCCCATTTATTCGACTGTTGTTTTGCAGTTTTGTAGCTCGTATATGAGTTATTTAAATTTAAAAAAAAAGTTTCATGTTCGTATTGTTCTGTTTCTTTCATCTGTTTTTATGGCGTCTGATTGGGCGTAAATTGTGTTAGTTCTTGGGTGGAGTGGACAATCATGAGGGTCTGATTTCTTCAACTACAGCACGGCGACTTCACTGGACTTCGGACTTCCCTTTTATCCCGGTAAAAAAGCTCTCTTTTTTCAATTCTGTTGTATTCAGATTGCGCTTTGTAGACTCGTTAGAGATTGATATACAAGTTAGTACAAGTGTTGAAATGGGGAAACAAGCCGTGCAGAAACTGAATATGGGGCTAATATTGATTCATTGATACTTATAGGTAAGCCGAAATAATAGGGTAATTGACGAATAAACGAAATGGAACTTCTGTTTTGTACATGATCTTTCACGGATACTGTGTGATTTATTGTCTTGTGCTCTGGGATGAGGAAAAATTTCCAAGTTAGGCAATTGCTGAAATCGTCATCAGTTCTGCAAATATTTGTCTGAATTGTTCAGATATCGGGTTCTGTAGCACCAAACGCATCAGCAGCGGATAAGCAGCATGGTGATTGGGAATGAGGACAAAAAGAGGTCCAAGTGCAGTCGAGATTCTCTAGTTGAAGATGGAGGATTTTTGGATGGAAATGGTCCTTTGAAGAAAGGCCCTTGGACATCTGCAGAAGATGCAATCTTAGTGGACTATGTCAGTAAACACGGGGAGGGGAATTGGAATGCGGTCCAGAAGCACTCAGATCTTTCCCGGTGTGGAAAAAGCTGTCGTTTGCGATGGGCAAATCACCTGAGACCAGATTTGAAGAAAGGTGCATTCACTGCAGAGGAAGAGCGCCGAATTATTGAGCTACATGCTAAGATGGGAAACAGATGGGCTCGAATGGCTGTGGAGGTTTGTACATGTTTCAAGGTTTTCTTGAATAATACGTTTGCCTTCTTACTTTTTAGTGATAGGGTGGTAAGTGATGTCTGATGAGAGATACAAACCTCAATATATTCATAAATTGGATTCTTTACGTCTCTGTGGGTGTGAAACGTAAGAGTGCATGCGCATGCGCCTTGATCTTCCTGAGATATAGTTTGTACTAAGGGTTTGCACAAATGCATTAGAGCAGACAGCTTAGATGCTTTAAGCATGTCTACTTGAAGAGAGGTCTTTCTGTTTTCCACGAGGTTTAGCCTAACTATAGATCATATCTTAGAACGGCCGTTAGAAGTTTCAAATTGTTATTGATTAAAACACTGAGCCTTTCATCATGGTTATGTTATTAAGGCTAATCACAAACTGGAATTTCATCTACACATGCAAAAGTAAAACTTGAACTTTTGACCAGAGCATGGCTGTTTCTAAATTAATGAGGAAAAAATGCCAAAAAACAAAAAAAGAATTCTTGTGGTTAGAAATGTACTCAGTTTGGAACAGACTCCACATTGCTCATGGATGGTTCCCGGCTTGCAATGCTGATATTTCCAAATAATTATTCCTTGGACATAACAGTTTACATATATTCCTGTTTATTTTCTGTTTTCACCTTGGCTTTCATGTGTTTCTGATGTTTCCCCCTCTTCCAGTTACCTGGACGCACGGATAATGAGATCAAGAATTACTGGAATACAAGAATCAAGAGACTACAACGAGCCGGTTTACCAATTTATCCTCCTGAAGTATGCCTGCAGATGTTCGATGAGAATTACGGAAATCAGAACATGGTTACATTGCAAAATGGGGAGCCACATGATCCCAATCTGATGCAGCAGGATAGTTTTGAGATTCCAGAAGTGCAGTTCAAAAATCTGGAGCTCAATCGAGGTGTTTTTTCTTATTCAGGAACTCTGGCTGATACACCTGCAAGCACCATATTGAAACAGACTTCTGAGGCTTCCCATAGTTACGCCTTTATGTCCCCAACAATTTATCCCGCCAAACGACCGCGAGAGTCAGAGACTTTCTTTTCTATTGTGGATGGCAGTATCAACTGTGGTCTCTCAACATTCACTCAGTTAGATTATGCATATGAAAAAATACCAGAGGCAATAAGCTTAAGCACTCCATATGATCCCGGTGTCAACACCTACGGAAAGCCACCATTGGCTGCTCTTCCGGGTGATAATCCCCTATTAAGTGGCAGTTACTCTTCTTCTTCTGAGCCCCTAAATGGGGCTAGGAAGTTGGAGCTCCCTTCACTCCAAGATTCAGAAACTGAACAAGATAGCTGGAGCACGCCTGCTTCTCCACTGGCTTCTCTCGAGTCTGTTGATAATCTGATTCAATCACCCCCAACAGAGCAAACTCACTCAGAATTTTGTTCACCACGAAACAGTGGACTCTTAGAAGCAGTGCTTTATGAAGGACAAGTTCTGAAAAACATGAAATGCTCAACCCAGCAAATCTCAGATACGTTGGACACACTAGGCGAAGTAGCAGACGCTTATGTGTCCAGGTGGGAAGTGCACCCCGATCCAACTTCTCCTCTAGGCCTAATGAGTGCACTCCTGTCAACGGAATCTCGTCAGATGAACCAGGTGGGTATACAGTCACGGGATCATATGTAGTTTGAACTACTTAAGACTGCCCCGTAAGTTTATTCATTAACGAATTTGCCCATGAGTTCCATGCAGGATGCATTAAGCCCGAAATAGCAAATCAAGGCTTAGCCCCCCGTCTTGAAGGTAAGTTGGTTCCTGACCTAATTGACTTGACCAGGCCAGATGTTTTACTCGGGTCATGCTGGTCACATAGCACTGGAGGCTTCAAGGAACAAGGCATTGGTACTGAAGGCTGTTGAAGCATTCGTCCCAATCGTAGACATCTACTTTAATCATTCTCTTAAATTGGAACCGAATTAATTAAATGTGACTTGATTCATAATTTATTATAATTATTTTAGATTATTAAATTATTGATATTTGATTAATTCACATCTGATATTTATATTAGATGTGTTTTGTTATTATTTTTAATTAGAAATTAATTAAATATGACTGAATAAATTGCGTGATAATTAAATAAGATCTAAAAGAAAAACTAATATTATGAAGATTATACTAGAAAAAGATAATTACGAAAAGTCTAGCATAATTAATTCTTAAAATTACGTTATATTTCAATAAACTTTTTGATATTTCTTTTATGTTAGAAAATTACGCTATATTTAAATAATGAAATAATAAGAATAAACATTAATAGTTTTATAATAAAGTATAATTTTATTTTTTATTGACAAAATAAAAGATTAACAATAAAAGATAAAATAAATAAATAAATACACTAATTAGAAAAAAAAAGGACAAGTACAATAATAAATCGAACCAGCTAGAAAGTAATTAGAATGAGTAGAAACTGCTTAAGATAAATAACTTACTACACAATCAAAATAATAAGGCAAATTATAAAACAAAAGACTCCAAAAAAAAAAAAGTTTAAAAGACTTAAGAGAACGAGAAAGACATCTTATAATTTATAAACTATTAATTTTAAATCTTAAATCTTAAAATATTATCTTATACATACATAAAAATAAATTTATTCAAATTTCATAATTTATAAATTATTGAATAAAACTATCATAACTGCAATTACAATTATGTACGCTGGGTCGTTTCTAATATTTTATAGACCTGGGTGAAGGGAAAAAAAGTCTCAATAAATCGGAAACATACAAATATGTAAACATTAAAAGTATATTTTATTATTAAAATTTAATATCCATTTATAAGTGACTCAATATAAGAAATTAATTTTAAAAAATACAAAAAAATTAACGTACTTAGGAGAAAATATAGTGAATTATATTATAAGTTATTAACTATTCTAAATTTGTCAAGCCAAAATTTGCCGTATTCTGCGAGTAGAAATGATTGAATATTATTTTATCAAACAACTAGATAAATGCAGCATATCATACCAACTATTTACGATATTATTTAATTATCAAATAATTTTTATTATAGTTTATTAAAACTTAAGTAATAATTTTTTTGGGAATAATGTAGTATATCATATCAATTATTTACGACATTATTTAATTTTCAAATAATTGTTATTATGTTTTGTTAAAATTTAAAGTAAATTAAATTTTATGTTATTTTTTAAAATATAAATAGAATAAAAAAGAATAAATTTTGTGACACTTAAATAATAATATACAAATAGATAATACTTTTTTTAGAATATAATCAATTTAGGGATTTATAATTAAAAACTGTAGCAAGTACTTTAATCAAATAATTGTATCAAAATAGAGAGTTATTTTCATTTATCTATTTTATGATGACATTGAAAAGTTGAAAATTGGCAGTACACTTTATGCTTTCATGTGCTTATCATTGAAGGTAGCGAAAGTTCACTTTCACTTTCCTTGCTTTTTCTTTTCCTTTCTTTTTTCCTAAGTGTCTTTATTTTATTAATCAGGAATATTCTTTCAATACCTATCTACTTTATGCCAGCCCAAATGTCCTAAATGATTGGCTGTTACAATCATAAAGACATAAAGACTAAAGAGACAAGGAAGTGACCTTGTCCTTTATGAGTCACATTTCCACCTTTTTTCTTTTTCAATTTTTTCTCTTTTGTGCCCTATCCATTTCTTTAAGTACAACTTTATTAAAGTCATGAGATTCTTTTAATTATATTTTTTAATCACAAAGTCTTATGACTATGAGGAGACCTGAGTCTTTTCTTTAATTTTTTTTTATTATAGGTCAAATATTATTATTTAATAATTTATTAAATAGATATTCAAAAATTACGATCAATGTAATATTTATATAAAATATGGAATTGTTATTTTTTATACAATTGTTCGTATTAATCAAGTCATTAAAAACCTTTTCAGATTGAATGGAATCCATAATCAAGCATGAGATTTAACTTGAAATTCATTGACTTTTAGTTGGGCCATTTAGGTTTTTCTAACGTTCAAGCATGCTTTGTTGACTTATTGTTTATGCAGCAAAGACAACTCTTAGATAAGTATTTTAATATGCAAATTTCCATTGAGATATTGTAAATCATTTGCTTGCAGATATTGTCCGTTTTGAGCCTTTTTAAGTAACTCACTCATTGGACTTTTTTAAGTGACTCGTGGTTTACACTATTTGGGCCTTTTTAAGTGGCTCGTGGTTCACACCCTCATGGTTATGTTCTTCCACAAGACTTCTTAGAAGGTCACTCATCCTGGTACTACTCTAGCTTTAGCACGTTTTACTTCGAAGTTTTGATGGGATCCGGTGCGTTAGGGCATGAAAAATGAGTCTACAAGGGGAAGGTATTCACACCCTTATAAGAGGTACTTCGTCTCCTTCCCAACCGATGTGAGATCTTACAATCCACCCCCCAGGAAGCCCAACATCTTCGCTGGCAAAACAGCCCGGGTACTGACTATAATATCAATTGTAATAGCCCAGACCACCCGCTTGTAAATATTGTCTGCTTTGAGTCTTTTTAAGTGGCTCGTGGTCCACACCTATTGGGCCTTTTTAAGTGGCTCGTGGACCACACCCTCACGATTTTGTTCTTTCACAGGACTTCCTAAGAGGTGACCCTTCCTGATACTGCTCTGGCTCTAGCACGTTTAACTTCAAAATTCTAATGAGATCCTGTACGTTAAGGTATGAAAAATCTGTCTGTAAGGAGAAAATATCCACACCCTTATATGGGGTGCTTCAATCTCCTTCCCAACCGACGTAAGATCTTACAAATACGTGCTATTATTAGACCATAATAATCGATAAAGATTTTTCTCGTTTTGATTCTTAGGCTAGCGAAAATTTTCATCCACAAAGCCTCAAATGAACTACATCATAAATGTTAAGAAGATTTAGAATGAATCTATAGGGTTTTTTTTTTTGAAAATGAAAAAAAAGAAGATTTAGAATGAATCTATAGGTATGAAATGAACATTGTTCGTTGATGATTTATTACGATTGAATCAACAGTTGGATATCTCTCTTTTTAATATTATTCCATACCCTCCATTTCTGAGAGGAATGACTTTCATTTATTAATTAATAGGTAATTGTCACATGTATGACAGTTTCTATCACACTCTGTGTAACACTGAGTGTACTTATATATTTCTTTATTTTTTAATTAATTGATTAAAGTATAATCCTGTGACACTTATATTTTCTTTATTTTTAATTAATTAATTAAAATATAATTAATTAAAAAATAATTAATTATAATCGATAAAATAGTTAATATATAATTAATTAGTTAATTACAATATAACTAATTAAAATATAATTCATTAATTAATTTAAAATATAATAAATTTTTATTTCTTAACATTTTTTACGAACCAACTAATATGATAGCAATCATTCATTCCTCTTAACCAACCATTATAATTATAATGATTATATCTATTCTCATTCTTCATTATATTCAGTCTCATTCTTATTATCATTTCTCCCAGCCTCCTAAATTTCTATTGGAAATTAAGATAAGGTTTTTATTATCATTGGAATCAATTCTCAAGCCCTCACATTTAGAAATTAGAAGTGAACAATGATCTTCATATAATCATAATAACTAACTCACAGGATATATATTTCAAGACTTTCTAATACACAAATTCTGATAAAGACAAAAATCTTAGAAAAATTTCATAATATAGAAAACACTTGGAATCTGAATATCTTATTAATTATTACATTGATTTTGCAACTCAATGAAAACACATTTCCATTGAAAAATGTTGACAGAAACACTCACTGCTTAGTCGAACAAACACTGATCTTTTGGAGGCAATGATTTGGAAAACAAACATCAGATTTACGAAAACAAGACCCAAATGCAGATAAATCACCGAAAGAACTTTATTCTTCATAGAAAATTCACAGGTGTGGTGCTTCTGATCAGCTACATCTTTAGAATCAGCTACATCTTTAGAATCTCGACAGGACTTGACACAACATGGTTATGTTGATCAGTCCATTTAAGAAAACCATA
>JANZLH020000137.1:335633-361584 GCA_026770325.2 Erythroxylum fimbriatum
CAATGGTTGAACCAAGCCCAATTCTTGTTAGTTGACTCTACACTCTACTCATATTAAAAATTTAACATGGTATCAGAGCCAGTTTGTCTCGATGGTTTGAGGCGGTGCCCGGTTATGTCCCTTTATCCAATATGTCCATCAGATGTCCAGTCCTGCTCTGGACAGAGGGGGTGTGTCAGGAATCCCACATTGAACAATTGTAAAGGCATTCAAAAGCTTATAATGGTATGCAAACCTTCCCCTCTTGAGTTAACTTTTGAGGGTGAGTTATGAATGATTGAATAGAAAATGTGACAAATTTGGAAGATTGGGATCTTTATAGCAATTTCGTGAAACACGTTCTTGAATTGTTAATGTCATGTTTTTTTATGTTAAATTTAAAAAATAAAAGATACGAAATCTTATGTAATGCCTATTTAGGTGAAATTTTGGAAGGTTAGTAAGTTTTTTTTTTCTATCACAAAAGTATTTTTTAATAAAAATAAGTATTTGATTGTAAAATAAAAAGTATTTCTTTAATAGATATGATTTTTTTGACAACCAAAATACAACTTTTTAAGAAGCTTAAATTTGAAGCTTCTAAAAAAAACTTTCAAATGATTTTTTTAGGTAGATTTTTTAAACCTATTTTTTAGTCCATTTTACCATTATGTTTTATACATAATTCTTACAATACCCATATATTATATAATAATTAATATATTGTATGTTGTATATTGTTTAATATACTTTAAATAATATTTATATGCATAAATAATTAATATATTGTTTTAAATATTTAGATGTTTTTTCACGTACATGTTTCATATGATTTTAAATTATATAATAATTAATATATTGTGTTTTGCATATTGTTTAATACACTTTAAATAATATTTTATCTATATTTTATTTTGTAATAAAAATTATTAGATAAATTTTTTATTTTTATGTTGACAAACAGTTTACTATATGAAGTTCTTTCAAAAAAACTATTTTTTAAATGACAACCAAACAGTAGTTTCTTAGAAAAGTCATTCTCATAAAAGATTTATAGGAAAAAAAACTCTACTGAGAAAAACTCTACTGATATAAGCTTAATTAAACAAAGACATAGCTGTATTTAATTTTTAAATACTTTTTATAATTCAGTATTTTTTTTTTACAAAACGTGTATGTCTTGGAAATGTATATCCATTTTATTAAAAATTTTGATAAAATCACCAACTTTTATTAGTTAAGATGATTTTTATAATAAAAAAATAATTATTAATAATTAATTAAGAACTTTATTCAACAAACAGAAATAATATTTAAAATTTATTCCACATCTAAATCTCAGCGCATTTTTAACACTGTCTGTGACCTTTTCCCCGCTTTTATTCATCTCCAGGAGAGAAACCGAAGCAATCGTTGAACACTAGAATGAGCAGCACAAAAGCCAAAACTGAAGGTCCCATGACATGGCTATCATCTTTATTGCAAGAGACCAAATCACTCATTTGACTGCTGCGAGATAGAAGTGGTTGATGAAGCAGGCTCCTTGTACCACTGATTCGCTTCGCGAGTGATGAACTTGGCCTCTGAAGCAAGTATGATCGGTTTGTAAGATCAGATGTTAGCAGAGGAAACTTAGAAATCCCACATTGTGAGATGTAGCACAAATGTAATGGAACTCTATTCTGAAACTCTCCAGGGCAATAGTTGTCCTGCTTCTCATCATTTTAAGAGGTAATTGCAATCTAGACAGGGTTGTTAGTTCTTTACCTGAGAAGAAAACATCTTGGTACTCATCTTCATCATACACAAATTGTGGGGGATCTGGAGAACCAACCCCAACAATAGTGCTTCCACTGAATCAAATAAATCAAAGAACAGAAATAAATGAACCTTCAGTCATCCTGATGAACTCTATATTGACAGAAAATGTTATATTATCTTTTAACTATAAGTGGATATGCAAGAAAGAGAAAGAGCAGAGCTACCAAGCAAACATGAATTCCTGCATATTTGCTCGAATATCACTACACTATCTGTCGAAGTATACACTATCTATTCACTGAGTTTGATGACAAGATAAAGTACAGAGCTTCCCTACCAGATATAAAGATTCAATAGAAAAAAATACGCTACCTTCCAGACATAAAAACAGCATCATATTGTCCACGACCAGCTACAACAAAGCGCTGCTTCAATCTTTTGAGTGATGGAAGAACTTTAAAAGCAGGAGGTTCTGCAAATAGTTTTACATTAGATCTTTCCCCACGGGAAGGAAATCAGAATGCCAGGTCGGAAATATAATGCAATGAGATAATCCAGAAAAATCATGAACTTAGAAGGTGTATACACCAATCCAGAAAAGCTATGTCAGTCGATTCGTGGAACAACATTTTTGTGAATCTGTACATATTTTAATGAAAATTTACAAGAAACCTATGGCTCCTCAGTCAGTTCAGGTTACTTTAGAAACCCAATTCTTCTTATTCATGAGTTAATGATTTTATCTTTAATTCACAGCCTAAGAAGCAAGCGGGAACCCGCCGAATAATCCTCGAACCAAATGACAAGTGCAGAAAAAGTATAAAAGGTCAAGATGCATCAGGGTAACACAAAATTCATAAAACCAAAAGAAAGAAAAATCATGAATGCCAATATGTTCTTACCCAAGTCATTAACACAAACATCTTGAGTTATCCCGTGCTTTGAGATCTTTTCTAGCAACATTAAAGGATCAGCCTGACTAGTTTCATCCAGTCTAAAGCACTGAGAAGTTAAAACTTATATCAGAAAAATTTATCGGCAACAAAGAAGTGTCATTTGTTAATAACAAAAGTTAACTACCTTATAAACTTCAGCAGTTGGACATGCCTCTGGGGGCTTTATAAGAACCATTGGGATGTCCAGAGATAGAGGTGAAGGAATATCTTCAACAATCTAGACATATTGAAGAAAGATTAGGTTCAGGGGCTAATTGGAAAGCAGAGTCCAGAACATGCTTTTCAGAATTCTAGCACTGTAATTGTGATTGATGGAGAACTCCAATGATTGTGGCTATATGATCAAAACAATGAGAAAGGAGACTCAAAAGTGATGATTGAACTGAGAAATTTTAATATCATGCTAATCCAAATGACCATCTTATATAAGCAACCATCAAAAGTCCCACTTGGCTGTTATGTTCAAGAACTCCTTTTATCCAGAGGATCAAATTTTACTCAAGATGTTATAACATCCAATAGACACAAATGCCTAATATGTTAGAGAAATTTATGGTATCAAATAGATAAGTCTACAGCAACTCCCCTACACCATACTAGACAACTTATGAGATTTAACAAAGCCATCCTTAATCCTCTAGATAGTAGAGGAGTCACAACCATACCTATGAATCTGAAGAACTTGAATTCTAGATCAATTCACTGTGAAACCAATGTAACAGCATGGTAGTTTAAACTTCAATAGGAGAGAAGGGAATATTGAATGATTTAATGGTTGGTTAATTCCACATGATCTTGAAGTAGTCATATTTGATATTTATGTAGAGCCATGTAGATTTAGGAGAATAAGAACCCATATGTCCAACTAATAGTGAATGTGGATCAGTTATCAAGTTAACTTGAAGGCAAAGGTGAATCTATAAGATGCACTGTAGAGTAAGATGAGGGCATACTTCACCACGTCCAGTACAATAGGCTGCTCCTTGAGAAAAGAAGAAAGGAATATCTGAACCAATCTCACTTGACCATTCTTGGAGTTCCTTCTCCGTGGCAAGACAACCACTGAACTGATTTGCTGCCCAAAGGGCAGTTGCAGCATTGCTACTTCCACCACCGAGGCCTGCCCCAGTAGGAACCTTTTTGTCTAAATGAATCTGCAAAAAAATGTCTTAAAGCTACAATACGCTAATCTGTTACCACCTGTATATTTCTCATGTACAGAGACAGATTTCAATCGATACTGATCTTTCACATGACATATCAGATACATTTCCATCGATACCGATCCTTACCATATGACATTTAAACTTGGAATTGGCACGAAGAAATTAATGATGCTAATCACTCAAACAATATCAATATTAGCAGGACCTTACCCAAAAGAAATTGTCAGTGCCCGTCTTCTTCCTGTACAGGTTAAGGGCCTTTATAATCTGCAATGGAAACACATGCAAACAAATTGTTCATATGGCATATGACATGATGAGAAGAATATCAATTATCAAACAAACTAAAACAACGAAAGGTTTTGCCTTACCAAATTCCTGTCATCAAGGGGCACACCAGACACATTGGCTGATAACCGATCCTGGCTTTTTGATGGTGACAGTGAGAACTTTATTATGTCTCCTAAGCTGATTACCTAGTTTCAGAAGAACAGCCAAATTATTCCTTTAAAGGAATTTAAAACAAGTTGGGTAGAAAAGGCTGAATCAAAATGGATTTGGTTGCTATACTTTTACAGAATTTAGGAAAATAGCTTAAACAACAAATTCAAATTCATGCAAACATATAATATGGATGAACTCACGTGAAAAAGAGAAGCCAAATCATGGTATCCGTCTTCTCTCTTGCTGGTTATCCGCAAGAAGACATTGATCTGCGTCATAGAAAGGATAACAATTTCCACTAAAGTTGATAACTTTGCTGGATAATTCAAGAGTACGAGAAAATTTTTTTTTGGACAAGTTAGATGCTCGAACAAATGCAAGAGAATAATAGAAAACCTTGCAGGGCGAGAACAAGTTGAGCCTTGAGAGAGGAGCATTCTTGTCAACTTCATCTGCCCACTTATTTAACTTCTCCTCAGGATCATACACTATCTACTCACGTTCAACCAAGCAACCAACCGATCAAGTAAAACACAATTCAAAAACTTGGAGGAGGAAATGTAACAAGAAAGTGAATGAAACCAGAACCTCTACTTGTTTTTGGTTGGCCTTAACAACGTGGGTCCTCGGAAATTGAAGCCTTTGATTAAAACTCACAGACCCACTTGGCCTAAACGAAGGAGAGCTGCTTTTACCGAAGGAACTGCACGAAGCGTTGAAGAGATTGTTGTTGCATAGAAGATGAGCTGAAGCCATGGCCTTTTTGGGTACTGTTCAAACCTCTAGCTGCTCATCCAACAACCTCCTCCAATTCTATACATTTTCTGCTATTAAGACTTTTGAAGAACTAAATATTATCAGTACTACCATATTGTCTGCGGTCAATTTTGACCAACGGCAATTTTAAATGGAATCAAAATGTTGCAGCAACAAAAGTTTCCATTTTTAAGCCACCATGTTGTCGTCTTCTGACCCAGTCGTGGTTACAGTATCCAAAACCTCCAGTCGTCTCAAGATACACCGTTGGATCTGACACGTCATAGATATGTGAATCAACGACTGTGCACACTTGGAACTGAAAAATCACATCTTGTCTGTGTTCCTGTCACAAGCTTCCCCAGTAATTACCACGGATGCTATCTCGCCGGTCACAAGTCAAAACCCATTTCCGGGTTACGCGGACCAGCTTGTTGTGAAACATAGTGGTCATTGGTTGTTGTCGAGGAAATGAGCCAATCCGTAGTGGATAGCGACTACCATCTATTGGTCGGAAAATGCCGAGCCAGCAGATATAAACTGTAATTGTACTATTTTACCAAAAGAAGAACCGAGGAACAGAAAATTTTCTCTTAGCTTTTGAAACTTCAACTCAAAATGGGTCCTTGTGAACCAAAACACGTATTGTGGCTTTTATTTTGGTTTGTGTAATAAAACTTGTTTTAATATGTTATCAACGTTGATCTTGAATTTTGACAATTTCTTCGAGGGTTGTTTGAATTGTGCTCAAGTTTGGATAAAGTGGTTTAACTTTTAAATAATTAGTATTTGAGAACTGAACTGAAAACTCTGCATAGAAGTTGTGGTAATCAATGTATACGTGTGAGGCAGACGACGCAGTAAAGTCTACTGTATCCGTGGCAGAAGCATCTCCTCAAATTCCATGTCTTTGTTCCTCTCTTCTTCACCGTACCCATATCCTCTCTCTTTGGTCTTTACCTCTGCTGCTCTAACAATGTCTGTTGTTTCTCCTTCTTTGCAAGTCCCATCTCTCATGACTCCATCAAAGAAGCTTAGTTTTCTCCATCACATTCCTTCACCAGCTTATCAATGCAAGACCTTTGGATCAAAAAGACAACTTAAGCTCTGCCAGCCTCTCTTCTCTAGTGACCCTCCAAGACGCTTTCATTGCCTGTCTCAAAGCCGAAGGCAAGAAGAATACGAAGTTGAAAGGCTATTTTCTAACCTTAACCAAGTCACGCTCAAGAGAGAGCCCGGTATTTGCTGATCGTATCTTCCATTCTCAACATGGTTGTCTTCAAGTTCGCTAATTTTCTCTGTTCAATTTATCTTCTTTCCACTATCTGCAGGTAGTTTGTCCGGCGCAATTTTCCTGGTTGCTGGCACTACGGTATGCATCCTGGTTGCTTGTAATCACACAGACAAAGTGCTTAACTTGTATCTAGCTGTTTGTGTGTGCCAGACGTTTCTTTGTTTCTTCAATTCTGAGCTTATGTTTTGACATCATTTTACCCATTTTGTCTTTTAATGTGAATCTCGTCGCTAAGACATGCCTTCCAAATATGACTGAATCTCTAGGTGGGAGCCGGAATTCTAGCAATTCCTGCAGTGACACAAGAAAGTGGATTTTTGGCCTCTGCAGTTGCCTGCATCGTTTGTTGGGTATATATGGTAAGCATTTTTTTCTCTCTCATGAGAAGCTAATTATCCAGCTCTTTTCTCCATTTTTGTCTTTCGTCTGTTTTCTCTTTCAAGCAATCTGTTTTCTTACTGACAACTAAGCTAGCTTGTGAACTCAAGCTTCTACAGTAAACTTCAGTTGAGGAAAATGTCTTGTAAAAGGAATCGTGATAGCTGTCTGATTTGTCACTTGGTTGTAGTATCCAGTTGTAAAATATCTAGGTATCCCTGCTTTACTTTTCATGATTTTAAAGGTGACTCTGACTTTCTAACCCACCATTGTAGGTTGCTACTGGACTGCTTATTGCGGAAGTGAATGTGAATACTATGTGTGAATTGGGATCTGGCGGAGTATCTTTGGTAATTACAAGAAGACACTGATTTAACAATTATGAGCTCAAAATTTTGGCTTGAATTGCTTTCAGATGTTAAAGAACGAATCCATTTGGTTTAGGTCCATGTGATTTCTAGATGATCGAAATCTTCTTGATATAATGCTTGCTTCTTTCCCGCACCTATATACCTGACAAAGTGAATCACATTATGTAAAACAGGATCATCCTTTTGATGATATATGTGAAGGTGGAGGAGAGTGATCATAAACGGATGTATAATATAGCTAGCTTTGATGATGGAAATGCATTGCATGCTATTTTTAGTCATAAATTATGTCTAAACAGCTACTTCCACACTCTTTTTAGCACACCAAATGCTGGCTGGTTAAACAAGTGCATATTAGCATTAAAATATCTTATAACATAGCAAATTTAAAGCTTACTGGCTGTTTTCAGGTATCAATGGCAATGAGAACACTAGGAACAGCTGGAGTTCAAGTTGCTTGGTAGGCTGATAAGCCATTCTGAAGCACTTATGCATTTTAAAATGGAAATGCAGCGACATGCTGAACTATGCATTACTTAAAGTTTGTGATTAGTGTTTCATAAGCACTTTGACAAAAGCTGACACTTCTTTGCTTCTTCATTTTGATGGGTGCATTAATCCCTCAAATCCATGAATGTACTGACCTTATGCCTTTCACCATTTGAATTTGAAAATGGTAGCACTTATACTGTTTCAAATTCAATTTGGGTCTACTCTAGCGGATGATGATTATGTCTTATCTGATTCTGTTGCAGTTGGTCATACATTTTTATCCATTATGCTCTACTAGTTGCTTACGTTGCTCGTTCTTCAGAAATTCTGTCAAACTTTCTCGGCATTCCTTTGTATGAACATATTAACTCTTAACTTCTTGTGTTTTTGCACTTAATAAGATTTGTTCCTCTATTTATAGTTTTATCTATATAGCTTAACTTATGAAAATCATTCTATGTATTTTGACTGGGGATAAATCTTTGCAGATGGGAAAGTGCAGCCATGTTTTCTTTAATTCTTGGAAGCATGATTTATTTTGGAAGGTTGGTGATTCTTCTGTACTCTCATATGATTAGCTTCAGAACTCTGAAGCTGAAGTATCTATACATCGTCATATTATATTGCTGTTTATCGGGATAACTTTTGTGTTAACCATTTATATTAAATATAATCTTTGTAGGTGCACCATACTCCTTAGATGTTACATATTATCTTACAATTATGCTGGTTGCAGATTGAGCATGTACTCTTTTGAGGTTAATCCAGATCAGCAATTATCTCGGCCTAAAGTACTGGCTTGAACTAAGAACAAGGACAAACACTTACTTGTTAACTGGTCTAGAAAGGGTGGCAATCATCTCCACTATCTTCTGCATCTATTCTGGGCAGCACTTTTTAAGTGTTTAATGTAAAAAAATGGAGAAAATGAAGCAAATCCTTCGTGTAAATAAAGGGTGTGCTTACATATTGTCGTCCATTTTGACAGTCTAATACAAAAACTGGATTCTGCGAATGTGCATTATGTAGTAGGCTCCAAATGAAACTAATAAGTTTACTAGTGATGGTATGACAAGATTGATAATAAAATTTACCTGGAAATTAACCTCCCTGGATGGAATAGGTGAGGGAGCTTTCTGAAAGATATGAGAGATGTTTTCTTAGGTTTGTAATAACTTGAGTATAAATAATCCCGGCTTCCGTTCATTCCCTAATGATACTTATGCAACCTATTTCTTGTCTGAATGCAGCCAACGCATCATTGGTGCAATCAATGGAGCTCTGGTGCTTGGAATTATCATTTCGTTCACAGGGCTTGTGGTGATTCTCTTGTTTCTCCAATTGTGTAGAACTACGATTGTATTCATCAATATATTAAATTTCACTGATAAGCAAACTGTGGACCAGATTATTCTTGATCATATAATGTAATCAGTAATGCCCTTAAGCTATTCTTCCGGTCACAATGAATGCTAAACGCAATCATAGTATGTGAAAAACAAGAGTAAAAAACTGATCCTAGTGAATTCTCCTCATACTTTCTCTTAGAAACATCAGAAGTTGTACAACAATACGTTGAGCCATGTTGTTCGGATTTTGTATGCAGATGTAATTTGCAGTTTCAGATAATCAAACTTCGTTCATCTAAAGAAAAGTAAAAGTATCTTAGAATTGAACTGGAAAGTATTTATTTTAGCTTTAAATTCTCAGCTTTTCTCTGGATAATGAAAATGGAAAAGGGAAATTTAAAATTGCGATAATTTTCAAAGAGTAGCTTCTTTAGCAATTCCTATCATGTCAATAACTTCTTCATTCTTGTTCTTTGATCTGACTCAGTGTGCTATAATCTGTAGTTTAGGTAATCTATTCATGAACGAAATACCAACTTTTGCTTCTTAGGTAGTGGCAAGTGGAGATCTGCATTGGGATGCTCTTCTGAAAGCGAACTTTGAAGCAGTTCCAATGAGTATACCAATAATTGCACTTTCATTTGTTTATCAGGTAACAACATCTAAGTGTAGTAATTCAATATGGAAGCAGGTGTAACAATTTAGTCTCTTCTTTTTCAGAATGTAGTGCCTGTTCTTTGCACGAATCTTGAAGGAAACCTTTCAAAAGTAAGGTGACAGTTCTTATCATCGATGCTTAATGTTAAGCCTAATAATATGCAGATGTTATCAGTTCTGTTTTCCAGCAATAGAACAATTCTTGTCACCCACTTGTCCTTGGTACATAATTTAAGAAATCCAGGAAAGATAGATCTAGGACCGGAGAGATCATTAGGCATATGGACAGATCATTACATAAATTATCTTTTGCTAGTACTGGAATCTCTAAATTGCTTTTGATAAATCATATATTACTTACAGGACAGCCATTGTTGTTGGTACTGCTATACCCCTAGGTTTGTTCCTTGTTTGGAATGCTGTCATTCTAGGATCCATCACTAGCTCTGAGATGGCAGATAAGGTTGTTGATCCACTACAACAGTTACGGTCTACCAATGCAGTTGTTGGAGTGAGTTTCCTATTGAAGAACTCAGGTTGTAATTGTCATGTTAAAGTGAAAAGGAAATAAAGGATGTTCTCTTTTTTAATTTTGCAGCCAATAGTTGAGGTGTTCTCCCTTCTTGCAATTGCAACATCTTATATCGGATTTGTCTTAGGCCTCACTGACTTCCTAGCTGATTGTAAGTGAAACTTTCTCATTTTCCTAACTTTCAGATTATTTCCATAAGCTTTTACGGGACTGATCCTACATTTTCAGCACCTGGACATGTGTTCTTGGTCAAATTTGAGAACTCAATTTCATTTGCATTCTTGTGACTCATTATGTACATTCTGCAACCAAATGTACTTAGAGCTTAGTAATTAATTAGTCAAAGAAGAAAGGGTGGTAATTTTCTATGTTTATCTTGCACCTGAGATGTGTTTGCACACACTCATTTTCAATTATTTCTTGACCTCTTCAACTAAACAGATAGATTGTTCAACGATTGACATTGACTATACTTGTCTTTCCATTTTCAGTTTCCCTTTTTCTATCGATCGGCTTTCAAGGGTTATTGAAATTTCTAAATTTCATATCATCTACTGATGCAGACTAACATTTTGCATGTCTTACAAGATCTTTCCTTTTCTACTTTTGTGTACTCAGTGCTGAAACTCCCAGCTGGTCAGAATAGGCCTTTGCCATACCTATTGACTTTGTTTCCACCGTTGGTGTTATCTTTACTGGATCCTGATATATTTTTCAAGGCCCTGGATTTTGCAGGAACTTATGGAGGTATACCCTTGAACACCCCCTCACTATTAACATTTCCATCCGTGCCTGCCATGGCTGTGACGTCAATTTTATTCTGTGCATATGTTTCATGCTTTTGCTAGTATTGGTGCTCTTTGGAATCCTTCCTGCTGTAATGGCTTGGTCGGATCGGGGGGACTTGAATTCATCGCCGTCTGTGAAGCTACCTCAGCTGGTTCCAGGAGGAAGAATTACCCTGTCGTTAGTTCTTGGAGGTGCTGGATTTGTCATTCTCTCAGAAATACTAGAGAACTTTAGCCATCAATAAAATGCAAGAATCTGTGCAGCTAGTATAGCCTAAAACCTTACTTAGGAGCTTTTCTTTACTTGATAGTGCGGCTTAATCATAATGTCATTTAAGTACTTAATTAACTTATTGAAAATCATTATGAAATTAATTAAAATCAATTAATATCCAAAATATATATAAAGTAAAAAATAAAAATCTATATTATTATTAGGAACAAAATCACTTATTTTCTAAAATCAAGATTTGAAAGATATATTTTTTTAAAAGGCTACATTCTAAAAATCATCACGTGAAAAAGTTGACCAAATATTCCACAATCCACTTATATTTTTAGCCCTTCCTTTTAATGTTAATTTCAATTGGACCATAAATTAAGCTAGTAAGACAAGAGGTTTCAGGTTTATAAGGTTCGATTGATATTAGAATATTGTAAAATCATTTAAAATAAAATTAAAATATATATTGAAACAAACTAACCTAGTAATCTTATCTATCGAAAAATTTGAAGTTTAATTAAAAAATTATTAAATGAACATTAATTGATTTATTTTAATTTACAAGAAATCATCAATTTATAAAAATTTACTTATTAATTAATAAATTAATCAGCTTTTAACAACTATAGCTATTAAAGTAAATCGAATTAAAAAATTAAAAATCGAACTGAAAAGTTAGACTGTTCAAAATTTTTACAGTTAAACGGAACAAAATTGATTGAGTTTTTTAATCATTAATTAACTCATTGTACTTTGAAATTTTACTTAAATGGAGTATTATTAACCATATTAACTTGAGGCCTATACTATTTCTTCTCTATTTGACAAAATTCAATTAAAGAATTTTCAAATGAAAATAACTAAAGTAGAGGGATTGAAATTGTGATATTCCATCCTAATGGAACTTAATAAAATACAAAGTAAAAGACAACCCAATGGGTACGGAACAGCCTTAAATTTTTGGGTTAGCTATCTCACCCTGTGAGATGCCTACAAACTAACGAGGGAATTAGTCACTGAGTCCGTCGGTAGATACTCTAGTCTAAGACCCAAAAAGAAAAAAAGACAACCCAATGGGAACAATTTCAATTTTTTAAAAATATAACATTTGTGGTATAAGAAATAGGAAAATGCAAAATATTGAAATCTAGGGTTTTCAATAATTGGAGTCCACTATAAAAAACCACACTTCAACTCTCTTCATTCCCTATAGCTCCTGTACACAGCCTCCTGCTCCTGTACAGTACTACTTTTGATCCACTCTCTTCTTCTTCTTCTTCTTCTTCATTTGCCATCAATGGCCATCACTTTTTCAGATCTCCACACAGAGGCTGGCCTCAAATCTCTCGACGAGTTTCTCGCCGGAAAATCATATATTTCTGGGTACTTCTCTTCTCTTATATGTTTTTTGTGCGTCTTGTTTATTGGTTTGGTTCTGTTTTTTTTTTTTGCTGAATTCTGTTAAATTTTGGATCTTTAGGGATCAAATTACTAAGGATGATGTCAAGGTTTATGCTGCCGTTTTGGGGAAGCCTGGAACTTCCTTTCCCAATGCTAGCAAGTGGTACGAAAGTGTCTGTTCACATCTTGCCACAAGGTTCGTTTTCTTGCTTTGTCTTTTTAATTTCAACTTCTGCTCTTTGTCTTTAACGATGATTAGCTGTTGTTGTTAACATTTTGATTTGGTTGCTTTTTGGTGGGTTTAGCTTCCCTGGA
Organism: Erythroxylum fimbriatum; assembly: GCA_026770325.2. NCBI lineage: Eukaryota > Viridiplantae > Streptophyta > Magnoliopsida > Malpighiales > Erythroxylaceae > Erythroxylum > Erythroxylum fimbriatum. The sequence goes on from JANZLH020000137.1 coordinate 348,496, forward strand.
AAAGCTGTTGGCGTGAGGATTTGTGGCAAAGCCGCTCCAGCTGAAGCTGTTCCTGCTAAAGAGGTATGTTTCTTTCTATGAACATCTGATTGACTTTCAGTTGAAATGTTAAATGAGTAGAGAATCAAAGCCCCTGATGCTGGGATGAAGAGTTTTGCAAGCCCTAGGATTGGATAGTAAGTAATTGATAATGATGATTGATGAGTCTTTAAACATTGAGAATTAATTGAGTAGCGCGCTAGATTTTCAATCTAGGATTCGTCCTTAGGTTGTAGTTTTAGCTGTTATCCTTGCTAGATGTCGTACTGTTACTGGAGTTTATTTTCTTCTTCACAACCTCAGGCTGCTCGTGCTGCCGCTGGAGATGATGATGATGACTTGGATCTGTTCGCGGATGAGACCGAGGATGATAAAAAAGCAGCAGAGGAGAGGGAGGCAGCCAAAAGGGCATCCTCTAAGAAGAAAGAGAGTGAGTTCTTTATTAACTTAACCAATTTGTTGGAGTTCACATCTTCTGCAACATTTTCTCTCCATTTGAGTGCTGAGAAGTTTCTTGTCTGAAGCTTGAACTCATTATACTTGTAAACACCAAACAAAAGATCTGCTCATCTGGTGCTACTTTTCTGAAGAAGCAGTTTATGATCATATTGTTGGATATTTATTTATTTTGCATCTTTGTAGGTGGGAAATCATCAGTTCTTATGGATATCAAGCCGTGGGATGATGAAACAGACATGAAGAAATTGGAGGAGGCAGTTCGAAGCATCGAGATGCCTGGACTTCTATGGGGAGCATGTAGGATTTTATTTAGTATTGTTTTATAGACTTTTCTGTCTACTTTTTCATTGACACCTTCTTCTCGATTGCTTTTGCTTTGTATTTGATGCAGCTAAACTTGTTCCAGTTGGCTATGGTATTAAGAAGCTGCATATCATGCTTACTATCGTGGATGACCTTGTGTCTGTGGATGACCTCATAGAGGAGCATCTCACAGTCGAGCCATGCAGTGAACATGTCCAGAGTTGTGACATCGTCGCCTTCAACAAAATATAGACATTCTGCTCATTTTGCCTTTAAATGTTTTGCTTGTGTTTGCCAGTGGTCCTGTTTTCTAGATTTTGTGAAAGATGGAATGTTTTAAAAATTCTTGTCCTTTCGTTTAGCAGAATTACAGTTTAGAAATGCCATCATGTTTGTCCCTTCTCTGTCAGGTGGCCTCAATGGATTCAAATTGCTTTAATCAGAAGGCATTAAGCATATTTACAAAGGGCAATATGTATTCTGAATGAGTTTTTGTCAACTTAACAAAAGGAATTGGAATGCTGTATTGACCATATTACTGTTGATCCTATCATTCTAAAACTTTCCCCCAATTTGGTCGGGCTGGACCTTACTTTTACGCAGCCTTACTCTTACAGAGTAGTACAAAGTAGAGAGGCTGTTTTTTGGTAGACCACATGCAGATGTGACAAGTGAAAAAATGATGCAGAATAACAGAAGCAATAATTAAAGAACTAGTACTCAAAAATTTAGTAACTAGAATCACACTAAAATTTAGTATCGGGATCAAAGGGAGATTATTAATCACGTGTTGCAGGATTTTTGTGATAGCTCCAACCACCTAGTAAGGAGAAAACCATGCTCTTTTGTTCTAATAGCGTCTCTAAGAGGGAAACATGACAACTTGGTAATAGGCTGGGTTTCAAGCTTGCAAAGGATTTGGGAAGATATCTTGGCGTACTGCTCCTTCACAAGCGGATCACCAACAGTACGTATTAAGTATTAACCAATTGTAGATCGTGTTCATTAGTGATTTACAAGCTAGTCGGCTCACAATCTATCCTTGGCTAGTCACACTACTTTTGCTTAATCAGTTGTGCTTACTATCCCTTGCTACACAATGCAAACTACACCCATTTTTCAAGGCGTTCTCAACCAAATTGAAGGTACTTGTTGGCGGTTTCGGTGAGGAGCTACTGGAAGAGAACGGAAGATGAATTTAATCAAGTGGACCGACGTGCGTCAACCAAAAGAACGTGGCGGTCTTGGGCTGCGGAGTTTGAAACAAAGTAATGAAGCTTTTCTAATGAAGTTAGCTTGGAATGTAATTGCTCATCCTTTAAGAGGTAAATACCTTCAAGGAATGGACATCATACCTGACAATGCAAGTTGGTTGCTGCTCCTTACTTTGGCGAGCCATTAGTAAGATTTGGCCAATCATGTACCAAAGAGTTCAGTGGGCATTAGGAAATGGTGACTCGGTACAATTTTGGGAGGATATATGGTTGGGACACACTAAGTTCTCTGCTTTGGCCATGACTCCTATCTCAGATGCAGAGAAACATATTTGGGTGAAGGAGTATGTCGACGAACAATGGCAATGGAAATGGGATGTTATACACACAAGGCTCCCAACTTCGGTATGTTTGAAGATAGCAGTCATGAGCCCTCCTTCTGTTCATAACGAACATGATAGAATCTATAATGGTTGGACTGAATGGGGGGCTTTTACAGTCAAATCGGCTTATTAAAAATTATGTAATAATTCATGGCATTCGCCGGAGAACCGGAAAATTGTTTGGCAATTCCAAGGACCGCAGCACTTTCCTTTGGCTAGGTTTGCACGACCAACTTGGAAAGATGTACACGACACATTAGTAGTGATACCAGTTGTATTAGTTATTTTGCCGCAGAGAAATCATGGATCCACGTACTGCGGGACTACATAACGGCTCAGACAATATGGACTCAACTTGTTCCTCCCCACGTGTGGACTGATTTCATCTCAACAGCGCCCATACCACGGTCGCTGAAAAACTTGTCCAGGCATAATACTTCCACTGCTAAAGATGAATGGAGCCTAATCTTCGGAGTTACATGTTGGTTTATCTGTAAATGGCGGAATCAGAGGCTCTTTTCAGCGGTCCATCCAAAACCAGGCGTGGTTGTGATTATGGCCAGAGTTCACGATATTGCTAACGTCAATGCCCTTACTCGACAAACTTACCCACGGTTGGCTTACCATAAAGCCTGTTAGTATAAGCTCAGTACAGATGGTACCTTCAAGGTATCGAGTAATCTGGGATTGGCAGGAGGTTTGTTGAGAGATACATGTGGGACCTGGATGACGGATTTTTCTCTGTGTATTGGTCATTGCACTCCTGTTGCGTCGGAACTTTAGGGAGCTCACTTTATTATAAATGACAACGAAATACTTAATTAAAATTAGAGATATATTAATTTTATAAATAAAATAATTTTTTTATTAATCATATTATATAAACAAAATTTGTCAATTTTTATTTATAAACTAATATTATAAAACATTTCAATTGTTAAAAGCATGTTATTTTTCAAATTTACAAAACAATCTAATTTTAAATCAATTTAAATTATTTTTAGTATTAATATCAAATAATTAAAAATTGCATACTTAATTAATGATAAAATCTCCAAAACCTCAAATCAATTTTGATAAAAAGATATAAAAACCCATTCACATATAATTTTTTATCTATTTTAAAAATGTAAAAATAGTAAATAAAATCACACGGCGACACTGGAGTATAGGTTCATTAAATTACTAGTACGACCCCATACTCCGCGAGTTTCGCCGTGGTAAATAATCTCCGATGGATAGGAGTGGAAGAAACCGATCAAATCACACAGAGCCTCAGTTCAATGAAAACAATACATACTCAATTTCATAACAAATCTATAACTTGTATCATTACATTGATTATGTTGTGAGGAAGTGGTCTCGAGGTTACGGATTTTCCCTCATCAGATCACCGTTGACTACGGAACAGTTCACCCCTATTGTACACACTAGAATCACTGCACATTAAATGCAGTGATGACAGTTTGTTGCATTGAATCGATTTTGCTTCCAAATCTTATGCAACAGTAGGCTTCTTACTTAAAAAGTTCATTCAGAACCAATAACGCTACAGTAAGGTTTTTCCTTGTCATCATAAGCTAACATAACATTGGTAACGACTAGTAGCTTCTCGGGCAACAAAAATTTCTAGTTATTGTATGAAGAGACGAAGCCAACATAAAAATCCTCCAGCAGATGAAAACCAATGTTATTAAATCCTTTTTTCTAAACTATTTCTGGATTACACAAGTATTAGGAGAATAAAAGTTATCCTAAACTTCAAGATGACCGACCACGTGGGATGAATGAAAGGACTAGATGTCGAAATAGTTGAATAGATTGTGAAAAAGAAGACATAATGCTAACTAGATTGGCCATGTTTCTGGACCTATAGAATAAGAAATAAATTAAACGAACAATCGTAACATATGCAGGGAAAGGTAGATGTGGCTACCAAGAACCAAGGGTAGGAGGACAAAAAAAGATTCTAGCAAGTCGAACAAAACATACAAAAGCTCAAGTTATATATGGTGTGATGCTCCACATAATTAAAATAAAACTGACGACAAGGATGACTGCAATTTTGTGGGATCTTCACACCTGGCATGGTTGCGGCTCCCCTCATCAATAGGACCAAAGATCCTTAATACAGCACTCGATGTTACAAACTTGAAATTTGAGACCAAGGCATGATTGAATTCCATCAAGATGAACTGAATATAGTACCAACTTCATACCTTAAGAGGAAGGGACCACAACTGTGCACCACATCAGTAGATGCAGGGAAATAAAGATGTCAATTCTGAAACTCCCTGCCTTGTTAAACTCAAGGTTCTCAAAGCGGCAAGAAAATTCAAGGTGCAAACAAACTCCAGACCTCAGTGTTAGATGAAAGAATACTAAAAATGAGACCAACTTCCATATAACAACTATAAACCAGAGTCTCTTTTTCGCAAGCGTTCAATCAATATCCTTTAATCATTTTGGCCCAAGAGAAAGCCAGGAATCTAAAATTCAACTTTTGCTACACACAGCAGTCATTAATAAATTTGAATTTCAAATGACTCCCAACTACTTGGGGCAGATTTAAAATCAGTCATTTTAATAACTGATAACACTTGAAATCTACAGAGCTATACAAGTCTAACTCCAGCAATCCTCTAGGAGAAATTTCTATCTAGTAACAGCAAGGAAAAGTAAAAGTGATTTCAAGCAGATAATGATAACTTGATCGATGAATAGCAGCACAAGTTAATCAGCTCTTTTCAGTAGTCCGAAGTAATCATAATTAAGTAAGAAATCATGGATAATAGATAATTATAGGTACACCATCCAAACAGGCAGAAAATATGAATGATATCAAACAAATCAGGACAGAGAAGCAAGACAAAATTCTAAAACTGATTCCACATAATATGTTCTAAAAAAAATTTATTAGACTAACGGAAAAAACAACCATCACTTAAAAACTCAGTCAAGATGATCCATAAAGTGCATGATAACCACCTTGAGAAATTTGTCTTAATCCCATGGGCGTAGGAGAAGTAGAAAAATGAAAAAGAAGCATGAGAAGGAGTTGTAAAGTAGCAGACGAGACTAAAATCATACAGAAATATACCACTGTTCCTTAGAAATTTGTCCTATCCCCCAACACCTCTAAGAAACATATTGTAAATATGGAGTAATACATATTTGAAAACACGTGAAGGGGTAATTTAGCACTGAAATAAAACCAAATACAGGTTTCAGATTTGGTCTTTATAGCCAAAACATAAACTTTTCATTCCAAATTTAAGACTTCGTTTGCAAGAGTCCTGGAACTTCAGAAGAATCAGCAGAGCCCAAAACTAAATGATTGATGCATCTATGAAGGAATCTGCACAATGAATAGATAAATCATGAAAAGAGCTGATTTCAAAATTAAAAAGTTTAAAAGTATAAAGAAATGAAACAAAAGCTGAATGTGCATACCTTCGACAATTTGAAGGAAAAATGTTGGTTTTTGTTATCATTGTAAGCAATTAAAATAGACATTCCAGTTTCAGAAACTTAAAATTAAAGGAAAACTACATATCCAAAACAAAAATTAAAGTAGAGCAGCATGGCAGAATGTCAAGATGCAAGCAAAGGATAGTTAATCTAACAATCAGAATGGTGGGTTCCCAAAAGTACCATACGCCTAGGGAAGAGATACTGAACAGAACTGCAGCAGACCACTTGTTTTCATAACAAAAGAACACAGTAACTTTGCAAACCAAATAAAGTTAAGAATTCAATGCAGTTATCTGCTTCAAACTCAAAATGCACGAGCAACAGCCTTGCATAGGAAGTTCACTTGTTCAAGAAGGCAACAATCAGATAGCATATTCGAGTCCAAGTAAAATGAAAATATGACAAAAAGCATTCCTTAAGTCTTAATCAGATTTTTTACTCTTAGTCCTAATAAAACACTAAATCATCACTTTTGCATCAGACAATGAAAAAGTACACCAAAGACCATCACTAGCACAATTGTACTGCAATGTAGCCTCTTTCAACTGCCAGGTGGAGGTCAACCATAATGGGAAATTTTCCCAGCAACTAAATGAAAACCATTGCCACAGAGTGGCTCTCTTTTATTTTTCAATTCCTTTCTTTCCTACAGTTGTTACCGCCACATTGATAGCTTTTTCAAAAGATGAAGTAGAATTAAGAGTAACAGGAAAAAAAAGAAAACATACTCCTCAAACATATATACCTTCAACAAATCAAAATCTTAAGAAACAGAGTAGCGAAGAAACGTGCACCTAATGTCCCATATAAGGACCACCCTGCTGGGACCTGCCTGCACCGCCTTGCCCCATTTGTGGATTCATCTGAGGGTTCACATATCCGCCCTGCATTGGTGGCTGGTTTCCATAAGCAGCACCACCCTGATTCCCATATCCAACAGATGGCACTCCCTGGTTCACAGCTCCTCCTCCAAAGGCTCCGAGCAGATTCCCAATCCCCAATCCTGCTCCTTGGGTAGCTATCAGTGCAGTCAAGGCTTGTCCAAGTGCTGGGTTCAAACCCTGTGCTGCCATCGCCGGGTTGAAACCCACAGATGATCCTGAGGGTGCCATCAGATGCCCAGGGCCACCAGCAGCACTAGAGTTGAATTTCCCTTTCTTTGCCGAATGCTGGTAATGAGGCTGATGATGGTGATGCTGATGCTGCTGCTGCTGCTGATGATGATGACCTCCACTACCACCAGCATTTCCATAACCAGGTTTACCATATTTCAGCCCGTCAATTGCCTTCTGGCAATGTAGAGTATACTCCTCAAATTTCTTATAAGGTTCCTCCAATGCTCTCTTTGCACTCTCCACACTCTTATACACAAAAAGAGCAAAACCCTTAGGTTTACCAGTATTCCTATCAAGACCCAATGGACCCTCCTCAATTTCCCCAAACTGCTTAAAAAACTGAAGAAGCTTCTCCGGATCAATATCTGCTGAAACATTACTCACAAAAATCTTCCTCTGGGTATACTCTGACACTCCTGGAGTTGAAGTCGTCGGAGTTGGAGGCGGTGCCGGTCCAGTAGTGGCCAATTGGCACGAAGTAAGCCTATTCCCAATCTTTTTCTGCGGCTGTTCCAAAGCCTTGCGCGCTCCAACCCTATGTTTGTACAAAATAAAAGCATATCCTTTAGATTTTCCAGAAACCCTATCGGTCACAGCCTTGCAATCCTCAATTTCCCCAAACTTCCCAAATTCAGCTTTAAGGGTTTCGGCCGTAGTGTCCCAGCCAAGGCCGTGGACAAAGATTTTGCGGTGAGCTGGGTCCGTGTCGGCAAACTCCCGGACGCAATCCATCACATCGGGATTCTTATCCACGAGTTTCCTAAGAAGACCCACGAGCTGCTCTTTTCCAAAAGGTTCAAGAAGCTTCTCCAGAGGCTCATCGTCTAAAAAGTCCTCTTCTTCTTCCATCTTCTCTTCGCTTCCATTTCCTTTGTCTCCTCCCCCATTTGCTTGGGGTTCAGAACCGGATGAAATTAGGGTTTCGGGCTGTTGCTGTTCGTTATGCTCTTGCTCTTGCTCTTCCTCTTGCTCGTGCTCTTCCTCTACTTCTTCCTCTTCCTCAACCTCCTCTTCGACTACAGTCTCTTCTTCTACTTCTTCTACTTGTTCTTCTTCTTCTTCTTCTTCCCCTGCAGGTGGAATTTCCTCTTCTTGTTGGGGTTGGGGATCGGGAGTTTCAGTAACAGTAGGTTCAGAAGATCGCTGCTTCCTCTTTCTGGCCATGATAAAGTTCAGAAAGAGAGACGAGAGGCGGAGATTTAGGGTTTAAAATTGGGGGAAATTGGCGGACGACGACTAAGAGAGGGTGGCGCTAGGGTTTCAAGCTTTAAGTAACTAGACTCAATTGCGAAATCAGCTTGGATACGGCGTTCGCCGCTATTTAATCGTAGCCGTACCTTTAATTGAAAAACAATTATTTTGAAAAATGGGCGGGCTTAAGTGTTATAACTATTGGGTTAGATCCAACGAACCTCATTCCAGCCTAATTAATTAGATTTAGAAGGCTTCAAGTTAATATCTCTAAACATGTCTATAAATTTTTATTCTAAAAAATAAATTTCAATTAATATTTGTTACTAAATAAGCATATCTAAACATATTTTTATGAATTATTTAGTTTTGTTTTTTTATTTTTTAATTCTGATTGTTAATGTTTTTTCCTTATTAATAAAACGTAAACTTATTAAATTATTAATTTTAACTTAACTACATTTTGTTAGTATAAACAATAAGTACTTCCTATATATATATTAACATTTGTCAATAAATATCAACAACACATTCATCATATTTTATGGACAATAAAAATATTGCAAATGATAATATGTATTTATTAAAATAGATATAACTCAAATACATGCTGATATTTCAAAATAACTCTTTAGCTTTAAATTTTGGGTTAATTGTAAAAATAATTTCAAACTATACTCAATTTTAGAATATTTGTTTGAACCTTAAAAAGCTAAGCTAAAACGCTCTAATATTCAAATTTTACCAAAAAATAGTTTGATGTAAGAGATACCTTAGATTAATATTTTTATTACGTGGTTACTGCATATTATATCTGTGTCACATATAAATTTTATTATTTAGTAAAATAAAAATATAACGATCATAATATTAGTCCTTAATAGCACCCGAAAAGGGAAGATGAATTGGATATTTACAAAATTCAACAAAATTTCTAACAACAAAATTAATCAAACAATTGACAGTTATTTAAATAGGGTAGGGATGGGAGGATGCAAAATAACTTATAGTGGTTTGGCAATGACTCTTACTTGTGTCAACTCCCAATATTCTTCTTGAAATTATAATATAATTCTTATTTCAAAGCGGAGAGTAATCTTCGTAGGAAACTTAATCTCATTTGAAATGTTCTAAAATATAATATAACACTTAGCCTATTCTAACCTTGTTTTTACTTTAAAGCATCGTCATTTTAGGTTTGTTTATATATAAAATTACGTTATTTTGAGACAAAAATAAAGTTGGAACGGGTTAAGTGGTATAGGATATCTGGACTCTAAATTGCCACTTCTCTTTATCAACTTTACAAGATATCTTTTTGAATTTATGACTTTTATTTTACTTTTTATCAAAATAATAAACTCGTCAATAGCCAATGGAAAATAATTATGTTTCAATTTATATTATTTTAGAGTGTTTGACGTTTTTAATTTATTAAATAATAAAAGTTTAATGTACTACAAATACAATACTCTTAAAATAATTATAAACTCATTCATTTGTTTCAATTTATATTATTTTAGAGTGTTTGACGTTTTTAATTTATTAAATAATAAAAGTTTAATGTAGTACAAATACAATACACTTAAAATAATTATACACTCATTCATTTGTTTCAATTTATATTATTTTAGAGTGTTTGACGTTTTTAATTTATTAAATAATAAAAGTTTAATATAGTACAAATACAATATATGACAGTCACGTAACAAAAATACTAATTTAGCGTAGCGTGTGACATCACCCAATTAACAGATAACTTAATGTTGGACTATGTTTACTAAAAATTGAAAGTTAGTATATTTTAGCATTACTTTTTAAAATTTTAACTGTTATTACAAAATTGGATAAAGTATAAGATTTTTTTTATAATTAACCCTTAAATTTTGCATTCATTAAACAATCCATTTCTAATTTTATTTTTTAATATAAAATTTTGAATGAAATATAAATTATTAAATAATTATTAATGACATAATTTTGTATTATTTTTATAAACATTTATTTAATTATTAACTCGTAATAAAACTAAAACCTACTTTATTATAAATTATATAAATTAAGAAAATAGAAATAAAAACAAAACTCAATTAAAATGCTATTTTAATAAATAAAATACCAATCAAATCGAGAAAAGTTCACGGGGTCCTTTGCGGTTAGTTCTCGAACCCGAAGCTCTCGCGATTCGCAGCGAGAACCTCCAAATACTGCACTGCATTTGCCTTTCCCTCCGTCTTCAATTCAGATTTATGATTGTTTTTCTTCATATCACTTCTTTCATTTTCGTTGATTTAGCTTGTTCTTCGTTGTTTGGATTTATACAAGGGAAAGGAAAGCAAATATTGAAGGGAAAAGAGGAGAAAAGAATAGAAGAGAAATTAGATTTCCTTTTCCTTGTTTGTTTTCCTAATTTATCAAAGGAGGGAATTAAAACTTATAGACCTTTATGTCCTGATTATAGAACTTGTTTATCTTTTGTTAAATAAGGATACAATGGTAATTTACTTATCTTGTCTTGCTTTGTCTTGAATTTCTCCTCCTTTCCCACCAATTTGGTGGGAAATATATTTGGTCTAAATTTCTCTCCCTTTCCTCTCCATTCTCTCCCTTTCCCTTACTTATTTTTGTCCAAACAATAGAAAGGAAAAGAAATTGTATTTCTCTTCCTTTCTTTTCTCTTACTTTCCTTCCATCCAAACAAAGGCTAAATGTATAACAGTATAAGCGTGCTGATTTGGTTTTGCTTTCGGAAATAATGCAGGTCGACTTTTTAAAGGATCAAAGCCATTTCGGGTTAGTTTGGTAGATAATGTACAATTGTTCGTAGATAATAGTTCAAGTTCAATTCGTCGACAAAACCTGTGAAATTATGGATGCGTCATTGCATTGCTATGGTGCTAAAGTTTCCAACGGGAGTTTCCACACGAGAGATTTGGAATGTGGCCTTTGATGTTCCAGAAGTTTGGTTTTGGGAGTTTGCCTGTAAGTTCTGGTGTGTGCAAGACCGGGACACTTGCCTGTAGAAGTAGAGTTTTGAAACTGCATTGCGATGGAACGAATGTTGATGTGCTTGAAAGGAATAAAACTGAATTTCAAAGAGATGGCGTTAACAGTGCCACTAAAGAATTGACATGTGTAATGAAGTTCGGAGGCTCGTCGGTTGGTTCTGCCCAGAGGATGATGGAGGTGGCAGAACTTAGCTTTAGGGATGAAAGGCCTGTTGTTGTTCTATCAGCAATGGGGAAAACAACTAACAAATTTTTGCAGGTTTGAATTGTTCCGTTCTTTATGAATTAGTTAGGACCTATTTCTCTGTCTATTTATTAGTTCTTAAGAATTCATTGTGGAGGTGCTTGCTGTATTGCTAAGATGGAGAAAAGGCAATTAGTTGTGGAGTTACTAACGTGGAAAATATTGAGGAACTAACTTTCATAAAGGAATTGCATTTGAGGGGAGAATCACTAAAATGTCTGTCCTTATGGCGTCTTCAAGCTATGCAATTTTACTGTGCCTTTTCTTCTAACGTAACCTTCTTGCCTTATCAGGACTGTGGAAGAGTTGGAAGTAGATGAGTCTGTTATTACAAGCGAGTTGCTTTGTAATTGTTTTTGGCTCGGACCTCTAGTTAACCATGCAATCTATGTTTGTATCCTAAGAAACTTTTATGGATCGTTTGAAAGTTAATCAAAGTAAATATGTTCACTGTAATCAAAATATTTTGGAAAGGTAGAACTGTAGTTTATATTTCCCCTGTTTTGCAACTTATCGTCTTACAGTAGGCATTAGCAAGGATTTACGAAGTGTCCGTTATTTCACAACCTAGTGGCGATCTTACCTGTTGTTAAGATAAAATGCCCCTCAGATTGGAAATTGGTTGAATTTAATAGCCTGAAAAATAGTAATAAAAATAAAGATAGACAAAATAAATGGGACAAAATACAAAGATTTACGTGGTTCAGTCAATGTGACCTACGTCCACGGCCGGAGGGTGAACAATTTTACTAATATGTGGAGAATGTATACAAGTATAAAGGCTGGAACAAAAGGATTTCAAATCTCATAAATATACAGAGAGGATATGAGGATTTCAGATAGGAAAAAAAGGTGTGTTCTAAGTTTGCAAACATCCCTTCTATTTATAGCTGATGAAACCTAAACTTTTGTCCAAATTCTTCTAACCTGTAGCCATAAATTGTTGAATGCATGAAGAAATCGCCATCCATATTTGACTTACTTGCATGCCGCCAACCAAGTTCATATTTGTTGAATGCATGTCGTCAGCCAAGTTTGACATTGTGAAGGAGCCAAGTCACATTCACATGCAACAAATTAAGTATACAAAAGAGAGGACGAGAGGATAGGAAGATCACATTCGTAGAAGAGAGGATCAAATGTTGATACTGATAAGTGGGTGGTGGCCATGAATAAAGAAATGAAATCTTTGCATAAAAATGATACTTAGGTTCTGGTGAAGCCGCCAAAGGGTAAGAAAATTGTTGGATGCAAATGGGTCTTTAAAAGAAAATAAGGTACTTCAGGTATTGAAAAAGCAAGGTATAAGGTACGTTTAGTTGCAAAGGGCTACAGTCAGGTACAAGGTGTTAATTTTAATGATATTTTCTCACCAGTGGTGAAGCATAGCTCTATTCGTGTATTAATTGCATTAATTGTCATGTTTGGTTTGAAATTAGAACAACTTGGCGTCAAGACAGTATTCCTACATGGTTAATTAGATGAGTAGATTTATATGAAACAACCTAAAGGTTTTGAAGTTGCAGGAAAGGAAGACCATGTGTGTTTGTTGAAGAAATCCTTGTACGAATTGAAGCAGTCCCCAAGACAGTGGTACAAGAGGTTTGATTCATTTATGTTGGGTCATGATTTCTCCAGGAGCATGTATGATAGTTGTGT
>JANZLH020000137.1:369383-386317 GCA_026770325.2 Erythroxylum fimbriatum
ATTTATGCATATAAATATTATTTAAAGTATATTAAACAATATGCAAAACACAATATATTAATTATTATATAATTTTATAAGTATTATAACATAAGTAAAATTAATATAAAAAATAAATATTAAAACATATAAAAAGTCAAATAATATTATATAAATCTCAAAATAAATATTTAAGTTGAGTAAATAGTTAAATACATAATAAAACAACTGCACAAGAGAATAGAGAAGATGAATTTGCAAGATAAATATGAAGAGCAGTTTATGAATATTGTGAGAATTATGTATAAAACATAAGGGCAAAAAGGTCTTAAAAAATAAGCTCATTAATTGATCTAAAAAATCTACCCGAAAAAGCTATTTGAGAGGCTTTTTTTAGAAGCTTCAAATTTGAGCTTCTTAAAAAGCCTTATTTTGACTGCCAAAAAAATAATATCTACTAAAGAAGTGCTTTTTTATTTTACAGCCAAACACTTATTTAAAAAAAAACTTTTATAATGGAAAAAGTGATTATTAACCTCCCGTAAGCCTATCCAAACAAGCACTAAAGAACTTTAGGGATGCTTGGTTTATAGGTTTGAAAGAGATTAATGGGTATTGTACAAATATTATTTTGATATCTAATTTTTGGGGATTACTCTGCAGTCCTAAATATGTGAGGAAAAAAGTTACTCTTTCTTTTTTTTTTCTAAAATAATATCATTAGAATAAATAATTATCAATTATTTAAATAAAAATAACAAATTCAAAAGACTCAAAATTTAAATTAAAAAAGAAAATTTTAAATATATTTTTATATGGAGCCATTAAACTATGACAATTTCTACATAAGGGTAAATTTATCAGCAAACAATATCTTAAGAGTCCAAGTTGAGTATGACATTCAACCAACTTCCATAATTTTACAATCATTGAATGTCAAACCATCTTACTCCTTGATTGACTTCAGCACCCACCTATTCCACCTTTCTTTATTATATAGTTTATATTTTTATATTAGGAAAAGTTTTACCACCGCCAACAAAGAAGATCCTCACCTGTAATTTCCTGAAAAGGGAGGGACCAATGTTATTTGAGAACTTGGAACAGAATTTAGTTTCTGCACCATTTTTATCCTATATATAAATATATTGCTCCAAAGAACTCACAGTATGCAACACTTTCTCTGGTTAAATTCCAAGAAGATGAAAGAAGGCAGACCAGTATCGCTTGTATTCCACACCTTCTATTTTCTGCTTCTTTTGTCGGTTTCAGGATCAGTGAGTGCTTACAAGAACTACACAGTTGGTGACGCCTTGGGTTGGTACGACAGCACTGAGAAGTCTGGTGTGAATTATCAGAAATGGGCTGATGGCAAAAAATTCAGCTTGGGAGATTTTCTCAGTAAGTTATTGAACGTGGGTTTTCTTTGTTTTCTTAAAGAATCAAGCTTTCTCTTTTTGTAAGTTATCTTTTTAGATGAACAGTTCAGATTTTCTGCAATTTTCCCTGATCTGCTGACTGAACTTCTGAGCGCATCTAGATTTAGTCTCAACCCATTTAAAGATACATCAGAAATGTGGAAGAGATACTGAATTGGCCTATAGACATATGAATTCTCTGATGTTTCGAATCTTTAGATCATATGCACCAAAATTTACAGGGGAAGAAAGATTGTATAACTCATCGACCTTGTTTTCTTTTGTTCGCTCTAGATTTCAGCATATAAGCTGTTTTCTCTTTTACATACAATTCTTACATGATGGAACATGTGGTCTCTGCAATCATCGAATATTTTTAAAACAAAGAACTTGCATATTTAACTTTCCTAGACGTAAATGAAAATGGGTATGGATTACTATTTGCGTAGGCATCTAAAGTTGAAATCTTTCTGGTGCTCTGTTTCTGTTTTAATCTCCCCCTTTGTCATTTTTCTTAATATTGCGATTAATACCAAATTTGCAGTTATATATATCAGTCTCCCTCCACAAGTAGTTGGATTGTCTATAAATGGGTTCAGATAAGATAGGCTTAAGCGTTAAAAGTGTTGCGTAAGTTCCCTTCTGAAGATACCCCAGGAACATGCTTTTTAAGTTCTAAATGGAGGAAAATATTAAGAATCTTATCTTTAGCATACCAAAATTCAATCTAGTATGTTTTGCTTTTCCCTAGAAGATTAGATCCTGCATAGTTGCGATACAAAAAAAAGAAGAAGGTATGTTCATAGACAGGAAGCATTTAAGAATGTGTGAGCTTTGGTAATACAGAGCAGTATCTTGTAGCCATATAAGAAATAAAGAAAATGTGTGGGTTGGAGAGGAAAAGGGAAAAAAAAAAAAGGCATCTTGTTCTTGGAGGTTAAGGCCTAATTCTCACCTAGAACATGGCTGTCTGATCATTCTATGTGCAATGTTTCAATTCCTTGGGTAAGAGTTTTAGCCACAAGGAACGAACTTCGCACATGGGCAGTTGTGATATTTTTCTGCATCCGATAAGAGACGCAAAAGCTTACGCAGACGTTAGTGTTCACGTGCTTATGACCGAGTGCCTGACACGCTAACTTCTGTAGCATCAGCTTTTGCCTTGATTAGGACAACCTCAAACTCCAACTGTTTCTGTACTGGCACCTAATGATTTGTCTGTCTGCAGGATAAACATCTAAGTTTGTTAGGGAATTGCTTTTTAAGATCAGTGTTGTTTTGTTTCTTCTTGGATGAGTGCAGTTTTCAATACAAACACCAATCACTCTGTGATTCAAACATACAACTCGACAATCTACGAGCTGTGCGACTACGACGATGCACAAGACGATGATATCTATCAGTGGTCTGCAGCCGACCCATCAAACACAGCTACACAACCAATCACCGTACCAGTTCCTTTAGTCAAGGAAAGAACCACCTATTTCTTTTCCGGGGATTATGATGGTGATCAGTGCAGGAGCGGTCAGCGTTTCCAAATAAATGTGACTCACGGTCAGGGTTTGCCTGAAAGTCTCAAGAGCCCTGAAGACCAGGCTCCGGCACCGAACAGTCCGGACGTGAGCGGCGAGGATTCGGTGCCAGACACGGTTGTTCCGGCCAACTTCGATCATCCTGATCGTCAAAAGGAAGCTGATGCGGAGAAGGATTCTGGGTCTCTGTCATTACATGTCAAGTCTTTGAAATTGAGAGTATATGAGATACTGTTTTTGTTGGGGTTGGTTAATTTCTTGATGTAAGTATTTAGGATGCTATACCTTTTATTTGATTGTGATTTATTCATATTTATAAATAAATGTTTTAATTAGTACTACAATCAAACTCGTATTTTTCGTACAAAAATCTCTTATTAAGAATAAAATAAGATCCATTTTACATCATATCTAAGAGACTCTTTGATTCGGGTTGAAAAAGCAATGCCACTTGATCATTAGCAAATCGTCTCTAATCTTTTTCTATCCGTGACGATCCCACTAGAGCGCCTTCTATTTTTAATAGGCTATGAATTAAATCAGAATTATTCTCAACAAGTCTATAACAAGTAATCTCATTTTTTAATTGGGTTCGAGTAGAGACCAAAGATCTTGAACAACCGATCTGACAAAAACCTCAAAAGGTAAAGAAGTATCGTTAATTTCTTTAGGCTCTTTCTAAGTTCGAAGTAAAAATTTCACTAAAATACGAGATTTGAAAAGATCAAGTTATAGGTAACCTTTACTCTTAATTAATAAAAGGGAAAAGGTCTTAATTAATATACATTTTAATTGATCATGTTATTAAGTCAAATAATAATAATAACAACCAAAGCCATCATAAGACGGAAGTTGAGCAATTGCACATGGATATGCTAAACTCAGTTTCAGTCCCGATTGGATAGAGATTTGAGAGACACTAAAAACTGTTTCCCACAAGTTGACTGATCATAGTGATTGGATATTTAAGTCTTTTGCTTCCCTTGGATTTTCTTTATCAAATGCGATTTCTGGGTATCGCTTATAGACTCCTTTCCATCGGTGTTGCTCCGATATCCTCCAATTCTCAAATTTCGTACTTTGCTCGCATTGGCCTTATTGATAGAGCTCGGAAGATTTTTGATGACTTACCCTGTAAAACCACCGTTTCTTGGAACGCGATTATTAGTGGGTATTTCCAGAACTATCTACCTTGTGAAGCGCAGAAGCTGTTCGACAAAATGCCTGAGAGAAACCATGTTTCTTGGAATGCTTTGATAGCTGGGTATATTAAAAATGGAATGGTTTATGAAGCAAGAAAAGTGTTTGATAGAATGTCTGAGAGAAATGTAGTTTCGTGGACTGCTATGGTTAGGGGTTATGTTGAAGCTGGGATGATAAAGGAAGCGGAGTCGCTCTTTTGGCAAATGCCTGAAAAGAATGTGGTTTCTTGGACTGTGATGTTAGGCGGTTTTATTGTTGATGGCCGTATCGATGAGGCCACCAAGCTTTTTGATATGATGCCAGTGAAGGATGTTGTTACAAGGACTACTATGATCGGTGGGTTGTGTCCGGCAGGAAGGTTGAGTGAAGCTAGAATGATTTTTGATGAGATGCCAAAGAGGAATGTGATTACTTGGACTACGATGATTAGTGGATATGCCATGAATAATAGGGTGGATATGGCTAGAAAGTTGTTTGAAGTGATGCCTGAGAAAAATGAGGTGACTTGGACGGCAATGTTGATGGGATATACTAGGAGTGGGAGGATTGAGGAAGCTGCAGAACTTTTTAAAGCAATGCCTACGAAGTCACTTCCTGCTTGTAATGAGATGATAATGGGATTTGGACAAAATGGGGAAGTAGGGAGAGCAAGGTGGCTATTTGATCAGATGAGAGAGAAGGATGATGGGACGTGGAGTGCAATGATTAAGGTTTGTGAGAGAAAAGGATTCGAGTTAGAAGCCCTTTGTTTGTTTCGTTTGATGCAAGGAGAGGGAGTAAGGGCAAATTTCCCCTCTATGATAAGTATTCTATCCGTTTGTGGTAGCTTGGCTTGTCTTGAGCATGGTAGAGAGGTTCATGCCCAACTGGTGAGATCTCAATTTGACTTCGATGTGTATGTTTCCTCAGTTCTGATCACTATGTATATAAAGTGTGGTAATCTTGAGAAGGCAAAAATTGTGTTTGATAGGTTTGCCGTGAAGGATGTTGTTATGTGGAATTCCATTATTACTGGATATGCACAGCATGGTTTAGGAGAAGAGGCTTTAAAAGTTTTCTATGAGATGATCTCTTCTGGCATTGCTCCCAATGAAATTTCATTTGTTGGTGTTCTCTCAGCATGTAGTTACTCTGGGAGGGTCAAAGAAGGGCTTGAAATATTTGACTCCATGAAACCCAAGTATTTATTGGATCCAAAAACTGAACATTATGCTTGCATGGTTGATCTTCTTGGCCGAGCAGGGAGGATGGATGAAGCAATTGTTTTAATTGAAAAGATGCCCGTTGAAGCTGATGCTATTGTTTGGGGTGCTCTATTAGGTGCTTGTAGAACCCACCTGAAGTTGGATTTGGCAGAAGTTGCAGCTAAAAAACTTGTACTACTTGAGCCCAACAATGCTGGGCCTTACATCTTGCTATCAAATATTTACGCCTCACAAGGTAAATGGAGAGATGTTGCCGAGCTTAGGAAGACCATGAAGGAAAGGAATATAAGCAAATCACCTGGCTGTAGTTGGATTGAAGTAGATAAAATGGTTCATATGTTCACTGGTGGAGATAGTAGAGGCCATCCTGAGCATTTAATGATATTAAGAATGTTAGAAAAATTAGGGGGGTTGCTAAAAGAAGCCGGATATTGTCCTGATGGGAGTTTTGTGCTGCATGATGTGGATGACGAAGAGAAGGCACATAGCCTACAGTATCATAGCGAGAAATTGGCCGTGGCATATGGACTGCTGAAGCTTCCAAAAGGAATGCCCATTCGTGTCATTAAGAATCTTCGGGTCTGTGGGGATTGCCACTCTGCTATCAAGTTGATAGCTGAAGTAACCGGGAGAGAGATCATTTTGAGGGATACAAATAGATTTCATCATTTCAAAGATGGACTATGTTCGTGCAGGGACTATTGGTGATTTGGATGCACTCCATTGATGTTGCTAAGTAAAGCTGGTTTTAATGGCAAGACTGAATATAACAACATTTCTTAGATTCACTATTATTGGTGTTAGAACTACTAAGATGGCTGGATCGTTGTGCTCGTATATTTAGCTGAAGGTTCAAATGTACAGAAGAATGGCAGGAAGCATCAAATGGGAGTTCTGAAAGTTAGAATATGCTGCGTAGTTCTTGCTCTTGCTAGTAACATTGCCGCAGATGCTGGAATTTCACGAATGTGGAAGGTACTCTGCATTTCATTTATAAAACATTTCGTCTTTTGTTCTCAATCCATGCTTGATGGACCCTTATTGTGATATAGAATTACACATTTGCTTTTATGGGACATCAAGTGGCATATATGCAATGTCATAGTTCTCATGTTGAACACTCTTCAATCTTAAGGAAAGGGCCAAAAGCATAAGAGCATGGATATCGGGTTTAATTAAGTGATGCTACACAATGAAAGCTGTTGGACCTTCAATGTGGATAAGCGTTTTGTTCAGCTCAAAAGATGACATGAGGCAAACTATTCACCTTACACTTAGCTGTCCTTCCTTCCCATCTTTCAGCCTGGATCAAATGAATGAATTAGTAGTGATATAATTTTCACATCTTTGTGGATTTTTCATTGTTAATACTTGATAGAAAGGAGCTACGAAGTCGGTTTTGTCTACTAATATAAGGAAAAATGTGTTTATGTGGGGATATCAGATATGGGGCCATCCCTTAACGCAATACATGAATATACCATAATAAATTTCGAGATAGCTTCTATTAAATTACAATGGCACGAATTCATGCACCTTACAGGATTATTACCTCTTCTTGTTAAATTGTTTTAAGGATTTCTTTTCTCGCTGTATGCAGACTGCTCTTCCTCTTAAAGGGATTACAGACATCTTGGCAAAGCAAGGTTATGAGGTAACAAACTCTGATGATACTCGCCCCCCTTTTGATAAAAATGGGATCAAGTCACTAGTTGGGCAGGCACCTCTCTTCTTGACTATAGATGAAGAGACCTAAGTGCAGTTTGCTTCTTCCTCGGTGGAGATGCTTTTGCTTCCTTACATCAGCTATCCATCGGCATCCGTCTAATCTTCATTCTGAGGAGCTTCTGAGCTTTAACATGGTTGTGAAAGTGGAAGGATGCTTGTATTGAACTCCTTTAATCAATATATCAATGTTCGTGTCAAGTGATGCTATAATATTTCCTTGATCCTGCCTGGACTACGCATTTAAGATTCGCATTCATATTAATGAGAAAAGAGAATGACACGTGTAGGGTATATCTAAAACTTCAAAAGGAATGAGGTTGTGAAATCTATCGAGTTTGAGAGAGTTGCTGTGGGAGATGGAGAAGTTGGCAGTCTTTTGAAGTACGTTGGCAAAGCTCACAAGAGTGGAGTTCAAGTCCCTTTGCAATTGACAAAAAGAGGTATGACACTATCACCTGTACATCAATTAATTTGTAAGATATTCACAAAAAGTACTTTACTTGAAGTTATATTCTTATTCTTTTTTTCTCACTTGGACTTATTTTTTATTCTTTATTAATTAGATAAGGTTGACTTTGTTTGTTGAGTGAAAAAAAAACAAGAGAATGCTATTTTTATTGCTGTCTTTTTTTGTTTTTTTTGTAAAGGAAAGTACAACGAAGAAAATTACAGAACAAGTATCGGGAAACATAACCCAAACAAATCCTCTAAAAGAATAGAGTGGCACCTTATTGGTGTGGTAGTTAATAATTACTTTTTATTACTGTCTTTAACTCAACATGCTAATAATTACTTGTGGGATATGCATTTCCCAACAAAAAAGGGTACTCGAATTGGATTAGACAAACTGCTTTCCAATTCCACAAATAGGTTGGTTTGGTCAAAGCATGAATGTGGAAACCAATACCCATACACCTCATCATTCAAACACACATATTAAAAAAAATGCACATAATGATAAGATAGCATCCTTAAAATATTGAAGAAAGACAATGGTTTTGAATTTGTGATTTAACTAATTATTGAATGTGATATGTTATATTTTTATTGAAAATAATGAATTAAAAGGTATTAAATCCTTTTAATTGTAATTTTAGTGTTTAATTCTAACATTTTTAATTAAAAAATTGAATAGGATTTAATAGAAAATAAAAAAGTAAAATGACATTCAAGGCAGCTGATGAGATTTGACTTGGAAAATTTGAAATTTGAGGATCAATAATTCATTTGTCATCACGAGAGACGACTAAAGAATCTGGTTGACTTCCTTTTATCTCTCTATTTCTTCTTCACTTCCTTCTGTCTGTAACCCTAATCAACTTGAAGACAGGAGAGACAGACCCATCAGAAAAGCTCACACCTTTTTCTCTTTTCTCAAGAGAAAAAAAAAGCTTAGGGAAGCTTTAAAATTGAAAACATGGCGTCACCGAACTGGGTATCGCCAATTTCTGCTTCTCCAACGCTAACCCTAGTACTGCTAGTATTGCTTCCTTTAGTGTATGGGAACTCTGACGGAGACGCTCTTTACACTCTGAGGAAAAGCTTGTCTGATCCGGACAACGTGCTCCAGAGTTGGGATCCGACGCTCGTTAACCCATGTACTTGGTTCCACATCACTTGTAACCAAGATAATCGCGTTACTCGAGTGTAATCACTTATTCTTTTCTTACGCTTTTTTTTCATTTTTATTTTATATGTCTGATTTTTATCCATTTTGATGTGTTTTCCTGTTCTTAGATCTGATCTTTTGTGAAAAATGGGTTCTTTCTGTTTTTTAGTAATCACATTTGAATAAGCAGCCTTGTAAGTTGTAACTACTATTTTTGCAATATTCCCCCCCTTTTTTTTACTGGAAAGCATTTGAAATTAGTGCTCTGTTGGTTCATTTTCAAGCTTTTTTTGTCCTTTTCGTGACATAATCTCTAATATTTTTTTTGCAAATTTTGTTTCCATTTTTGTGGTTACATTCCCTTATCCTGGTGAAGTACTCATATGCACTTTGGTTTATGCTATGACATCTTTTCTACATCTCTTATGTTTGTATTGTTGTCATGATATGATGATAGATTTCGTTGGTCCAATTTTCTTTTGTTTTGAGTTGATGTTGAGCCATCAAAATCAACTGTTTAAAAGCCAGTTATGTCCTTGCTGTACATTTGGCCTTTCTTGGAAGAGACAGCCAGGAATAATTGACAAAACACTTTAACGCCTACAACTATTATCTATCAACTGATAGCTTTTATTAGCTAGTAGACGTTAGCTGTGTATGGCCTTATTGCATAAGTCCAAATAGCTCAAGAACCAATGATAACCGAAGTTCCATTTTGCTAGTATTTGGATGGATGAAGTGAAAAGGGGGAAAAAAACATTTATTTGATTTTCTTTTTTTTTATTTTCACCCTTGTGCCATCCTCTCCTCTCAAGCCGCTTGCATGAGCATCTATGTCCTTAGATCTTTACTATTAAGAAAGATGTTTTACTTGAATTTGATTACTGTGCAGATCTTTTCCTCTGATTTCCATATCTCTATCTCTATTGCCAGTCTCTCTCCGTATAATTTGTGTCTGATTTGGTCCATATTGAAGTCTAACGATAGTTTTGAGTTTGGACCAAAACTTTTGTTGATGGATTAAAATAAAATTTGCTTCTTTGCAGGGTAACTTATAAATTTCTTATGCACTATTATAGTATTCAGCTTACTTCCTCGATTTTCAAATTTCTGTTCACTCTTTTTTTTCTGCAGGGACTTGGGAAATTCTAACTTGTCTGGACATCTAGTGCCTGAACTTGGAAATTTAGAGCATTTGCAATATCTGTATGTGTCTCTTTCAATATTTTCAACCCAATAGTATGTGCAACTTATTGGGTTAATTTCTTGTGTAATTTGTGCGATTTACAATTGGTAGAAATCTATAGGCTAGTAATCTTCTGATATGCACATTGGCCACACAGGTCATTTCTCTTATAGGTTTTAAATTTTACAACCAAAACCATTTACCACTTTCTTATAATATTATGTTTTCTACCCCTCATCTGAGGCTTTCTTGATTCATCCTTTATGAAGGGAACTTTATAAAAACAACATTCAAGGTACTTTACCCAGTGAGCTTGGAAACTTGAAGAGCCTCGTCAGTTTGGACTTGTACAACAACAATATCACGGGGCGGATACCTCCTTCACTTGGAAAATTGAAATCCCTTGTCTTCTTGTGAGTTCAAGTAATCCTAATACTTCTATAACCTTTAGCATATTACTTCTTTTTTCTCTCGAGGGTCAACAAGTTTTCTTTGCAACTTTGCTTGCTTGTCCACTAAAAGAACTGGTTCACGAAGATTAACCTTCATGGAATGGCTGGCTAGCTGGTTGATGTTCTAACACGTCTGTGGCAAAGATTGAGTTCTGAAAAATTTACATCTATCAACTTTCTTTTTGAATTTTGTGTTAAGCATGCATGTGCACTTGCTTTAATAATTAGTTCATGTTGGATTACAAGGTTTACCTTTGTAATTTTCCCCTTTTATCTTTATTACTTGGCAGACGTCTAAATGACAATCGACTGACTGGTGCAATTCCTAGAAATCTTGTTGGTATTTCGAGTCTCAAAGTTGTGTAAGTGTTCTTCCGTGAATTATTATTTTGTTCTGCTTAGGATGCAAAGATCATATTTGATTGATTTGCATATTTCTGCAGGGATGTGTCAAACAATGATTTGTGTGGGACAATACCTACCAGTGGACCTTTTGAGCACATACCTTTGAACAAGTAAGTTTTCAATTATTTGCATCATGAATTTGCCAATAAGTATATGTTCTGATTATATTGATATTGTACTGTATCTTTGTCTTAAAGGGAGGGTCCTTTTTGTGTCTTCAATAGATTCTGTTCCATGAAGCCTCTAGTTTGTGTGCAGCCTCCTTAAGGTGTTTGTTGCATAGAGTTGCAGGATTGGTAGCTTTTTTACATCTTACTGCGGTTGCCAATACTGACTAAGTCCTGTATAAAAATTACTACTCGAATCCTCAATAGCTTTTAGAAGTGTTGAATATTATTTTAGGTTTTCTCTGGTCATCATTTGAAGAAAGCAAATGCCAAGTTGTGTTCTGTCTGCAAAAAATGTAACCTTTTTTGACCTGTTGAAATGCAGCTTTGAGAATAATCCTCGGCTAGAAGGTCCAGAATTGATGGGACTTGCGGGCTACGATACAAATTGCTCCTGAAACAAGAGATCAGGCTGCAAATTGCCAATTCATTGTCTACATAGAAAAAGATTGATGTATAACTATCTGTATATTTTATGACACTGCTCTACACTAGCATTTGTAACCTGATGGTCTCCTCTTGAGATGGTCTAAGAACTTGACTCTGTACTGCTTATATTTGTAGTGATATGTTCATGTGCTTACTTTCATGAATATCTGCAGTTTCTGAACTTACCCTCAACCGAAGCTTCAGTGATTAATAGACATGCTCAATGGTTTTGGAGGTTCAAAAGGATTCGGCCAAAAATTAAGTCTTAAGCCTTGAGATCAACTATCTGTTCATATTGAGACCTGGCTTACCTGTTATACCACATGCACTGGTATCTGATGTTGATCTACAGATGATTCTGGATCAAAGTGAGGAAACAAATTACAAGTCTCCACCTCCATTATAATTAAACATTCAAAAGTTAATGTGGTAAAGCTATACAAGTTTAAATGTCTGGTAGATCGAAATCGAAAGCGGAAAATGCCAAGAAATCCGAAATTAATCACAACACAAAAGAAGCAGCTACGATTTGCTGGGTAATATTTAACACCAATGGCATTGCAATGTCAATGTCAAGATCACCTCCCCAAGGTGGTACTTCTAGTTATATGAGCAATTTTTTCTCTATAGAAGGGTACTCTACTAATGTGCCGCAAATGAGACGAGAAATCTGCAAACCATTGGTCAAGGGAAAAATCTATATTGAAATCAAGATTGCAAGGATAGCAACTTCTACACCCTCGCAAACCTAGACACAACTGCCATACAAATGAACATTGAATATATATCATACTTCTACAAATGTCACTCATCAACACCACAGGCTGCAAGGCAGATTATATCAGAGTATTTTGGTGAATACATGATACTCATCTCAATGCACACAACACAACAGTTTACATCTACTGCGTCATTAAACCAAAGGAAGAGACCTCGTAGATCACAAAGAATTTACCAAAATACACAGTGACGGACAATGAGAATGCTCAATCAGCAATGATTTTCCTATGTACATGCCCTCCAGATAAAGCTCCCGTATCATGATCATGGTCATGAAATATAAGAGTTAAGATTCCTACCAAACATAAAACTGAACCCACTAGAAGCTTGTCATAACGCTCCACCCAATGAAATTTGAGCTGGCTGGCACCATAGAATGACAATGCCACCAGAGAGGTCATCACAGTAATGGTACTGCCAATTAAAAGAAACGTAGTGTCAAAACTTTACGATTAAGAAGCTAAAAGCGTGATGCTCGAACTTATAACAGACAGCCAGAAGGCCACATGATGGAACAACCACAAAGCGAACTCAAGAAACGCAAAAAATGGGCAAACAATAAGAATCAAGAGAAAAGATAAACAATAGTAATCCCTTACACTGTTAGGATTTTAGATAGATCTAATATTTTAAGTTAGAAAGGGCTCAAAACTAAACCCTAACATAAAAAAAAATTCACATATAATGAGGGCTATTAAAGATTGATATCAAATGTCCTCAGCATCAGGATAACATCACCAATCATCATGATGCATATGGTTTGTTAATAAGCCTTTGGTTCAACTGCATATAAGTCATTAATTTGCGGTATTCTGTTGGTTTCTTCTTACGTAGCATAAACAACAGTAATAAGTTACCTGAATAACAGAACTATGATGGCAAGTACCATCATTGACGAGGAGTTCCCAACAGCCAGAAAAACAGGAAGTGTGGTGGCACAGGGAGATAACGCCGGAACTAAGACAAGTCCAGCAACAGCCATTTTCTCCATAGGTTGGTTATGAGAATGAGAATGCCCGCCCTTTCCAGAAAGAAACAGCAACACATAACTTCCACCAAGAAAAACCAACAAAAGGGAAGCAAGTTTGTGCACTGTTTCTTCTCCAGCAATAGTGTTGGAAATGGTTACTGCTGTTATACCCAGAAGCGAAGTGGATATTACGTGCAAAACTCCCCCAAATGCAGCTGCATGGCATCAATAATAAGTGGTAGTCCTTTGAAATTCAAAATTCACCCTTCAATTAGAGTTGTCCCGTACAAGTTAATCCATAAACAAAATGAATCCTGATTTTTTTTTCCTATGTTGACCCTATTTCAACCCTGAATTAAAATTGGAGAGGAATGCAGATAGAGATAAATCGAACCACTTGAGTCAGAAAAAAGATCTGAAAGAGAAGGAACTTACTAACAAGGAGAGTGCGAGAGAGATTCCATTTCTGGGCACGGCCGACGATGGAAAAGGGAAGCCAGTGAGTGGGAATAAAGGAATGCAGAAGTGAAACGGTGGCGATTCCGCCGATCGTGGACAGATCTTTGGCGCTGAAACTCTCCATCACCACCGACGCGCGAATGTCAAATCGATTGGGCAACTAACTAGTAAATCCCGTTATCTATTAAACACTGTTGTAATTATGAATGTCAAATCGATTGGGCAACTAACTAGTAAATCCCGTTATCTATTAAACACTGTTGTAATTATGTTTTATTTATGATCAAGAGAAAGTAACAAGTTAGAGACAGTTCCAGCTTCCAAGTATCAAATCAACAAACAGAAAGCCCTAATGTAAAGTTGGACCTGAAGGCCCATAATAATATGTTACAAAATTGTGAAAACTTTAAGCCCAACAACCCTTTCCTACGGGCCGAGCGCTCATTTGCAATCTCAATCTTCCGGTCAACCCAGACCGCACATTTTGATACTAAGAAATCAAAGCCGAAGGAGTGCTTGGTTAGTGGGTTTGAAAATAGATTGATGAGTAAGGAATGAAAAGTGAGTAATTAGTTGTTGATTATTATTTTAAGTCAAACTTTAGATTGAATTTTTAAATTTAATTTAATTTAAAAGAAATTAATTTTGCTAATTAACTTTTCATTATGATTTTTTAAAAGTATCTATTCGTGTCACGTGTTATTTTTCGAATTAATAGTCTTCAAAAAGTTTTTACAATATGCTAAATTACTCACTCAGATTCTTAATTTCGTAAAAATTAAGATTTTCTCTCACAATTAAATTGAAGAATTAAGAAATATTTTTATTCAAAATATTTTCTCTCACAATTAAATTCGAAATATTTTTTCTCATCCATTTTAAATACCACTATTTTCTTATAGGTGGCTTTAAAATTCAAATCATAATTATCCTAGTAAAGATACAATTCTTTTTAATGTTTTAAAAATCGGACCAGAAGTTAAACCGGTAAGTTTTAAAAGATTAACTGATATTAGACTGCCATAAAATCGGTTAAATTGAATAAAATTAAAGAATTTGAAATATAATTAAAAGATATTGTCCTTGTTCATC
Source organism: Erythroxylum fimbriatum (assembly GCA_026770325.2). NCBI lineage: Eukaryota > Viridiplantae > Streptophyta > Magnoliopsida > Malpighiales > Erythroxylaceae > Erythroxylum > Erythroxylum fimbriatum. Next base: position 383,998 of record JANZLH020000137.1, read on the forward strand.
GAATAATTTGAGATGTAATTAAAAATATATTTTATTGATTTGTTTCAGTTTATAAGAAGTTATTAATCTATAAAAATTGACAATTAATTAATAAGCTGATCTTTTTTTGTATTAATGGAAACGAACGATACAAATTACAAAATAAGACGAGGGAAATAAATCCCCGACTGATCCTCTAATAGGAGATTTTGGCACCCAATAAGTGTAGTATCAAAATAAGTGACTCCAACATCAAAATATATTGTTTAGGTAGCCAGCCAATCAGCACATCTGTTGCTCTCTCGGTAGATATAGTGGTGAACAACAGTCCAATTCTGAATAAACAGTTCCTGGATACCTATTACTATGGGATTGAGAGCCATCGAGAGGTTGTCTGAGGAAGAGATGAGATTATTCACTGCGAGAGAATCCACTTTCAGTTCAATCCCGCGAAACCTCAAAGTCCACGCGAAAGAGAGCCCGGTAAATACTCCCCATAGTTCCGCTAACCCCGAGGAACACCAACCTAAGTTATGGGCGAAACCACCAAGCCAATTACCTTCGCTATCTCGAAGGAGCCCACCTGCTGTGGCGGAGGACTGAGAGTGATTGCAAGCACCATCTGTGTTTAATTTGACCCACTCAGTGGAGGGTTTGCTCCACCCGATGAGTTGGTCTTGGCGAGAGCGAGAAACAGTGTCAGCTCGTCTGTGCCACACGATAGACTGGTGGATCTGATCTACATAAGATAAAATGAGAGAAAATTAACAACAAGAGTTATTAAAGTAAATCGAACCGGAAAGTTAAAAATCAAATTAAAAAATTATACGGTTCAAGATTTTTATAGTTGAACCAGTTTTATTGCATTGGTTTTGATTTACTGTCTATTAAAGTATATAATAAATAACAATTATAGAATATAAACACAACATTTTTAACTGCGTTAAAGAGTGATATTCTTGTTCAAAACTAAACGTGCACCCCTTGTCCCTGTCTCTGTATAAGCTGCAGAAAGCTAGACATGAGCAATGAACCTTTGTCCGGCCACCCACTCTTTCTTATTGTCCCACTCACTCCGGCCTTATCTCTATGAACGTGTTTGGTTGCTGACTCCCCACATTTTGTCATCTGTCGCCGGTGAACAGAGACAAATAAAATTGTCTGCCGTAAAAGCAGAGGACAGGAGACATTAGGTCTCTGACTCCGAAACAATTTGTCCAAATTAGCCCGACTCTCTCTCGCTTGTCGTCTGTTCTCCGGGTCACCAGCGTCTCCCGCAACCGTCGAACAACTCCTCCTCCGTAAACCAACTCACAACCCCATCAGTTCTCTCTTGGTTGTCGTCATATTCTCCGGGTCACCAGCGTCTCCCTCAACCGTCGACCAACTCGCCCTCCGTTCTCGACCCACAGCCCCATCAGTCCTCTCTCTCGGTTGTCGTCCGTTCTCCGGGTCACCAGTGTCTCCCTCAACCGTCGAACAGGCTTATCCTCCGTTCTCGACCGACAACCCCATCAGTCCTCTTTCTGTCGACTCGACGAACGTTGGATCTCGTAGACGGCCCTTCTTCCCCAACACCTTCATCTGCAGGTATGTGTGGTTGGAAGTCAATAGTCGTCTTCTTCTATGTTTGTTGGGTTGGGTTGGGTCGGGAATAGATGCCAATGGTCGTCAATAGTCGTCTTCTTCTCTGTCAAGAGTCGTCTTCTTCTCTGTTTCTGGTAATGGTTGATTTGAACAGATGGAAAGAAAATTTAATCGTGTTGATTCCTCCGATGGTTTACTCCATAAGCGTTTAAACATTGTCTGTTTTGGTGTTAGGTTTGCTGGGTTGTTGTTGGTCGGTGATAGGTTGCTGATATAAACGCCGGTTCTTGTGTTCGTGTTGACAGGTAATTCAACTGTTCTGATCTTACTCTGCATTATGCTATCATGAGTGTGATTGTGTTTGGGAAGTTTGCAGTATGGCTTGTGTTTGGGGATGTTGATCTGGCAGTGTTTTCCTATATTGAACATCAATCGGAATATATATATGGCAATGTTTTCGTATATTCTGTCATCATGATTTAAGGTGGCTGGAAATTGCAATGAAAGATGATGACATTTGGTAGAATAAAATAGGAGCACTCATGAATGTTCAAAGCATCTGCTACAATTGTTAGGTGTTGAAGTTGTCAATTACCAATCATTCCAAGTGATTAACTATAGTTGCTAATTGACTCATCTGATTAACCAAGTTCTTATCTTAGATTTAGCATCTTTTCATATGTTAATGGTGTTAGTTGGCAATATGTTAAGTAGATCTTCTAATAATCATCAATCTGTTAATTAATACAACAGT
>JANZLH020000137.1:396431-408639 GCA_026770325.2 Erythroxylum fimbriatum
ATAATTTTTAGATTAAATTCTTGAAGAAAGTAATCTAAATATTAAAAGGTGTTGGGATTTATAATTCAAAGAAAATGCTACTATTTTCTTAAATTAGGAAAATGTTTACTTTCCTAACTACTCAAAAAAATGAACCAAACATAATAATTTAAATTAAAAAAAGATTATTTTCCCAATTAACAATTTGTACCAACCAAACGAGGCCTTAAAGAAATTGGACAACATTGAAGTTGACCAGGTATTTATCAGAAAGAAGTGGCCCAAAACCAAACATGGATAGCAAATTGATGAACACAACACCAATACCATATCGGTGTATTGTATCCCAGAATAACACTAAGATTCTGTTATCGGACTATCTGCACTAAGATTTTAAGCAACTATTTACATAGTTGCCTAACAGGCTCTAGTAGTTAGGCAACTATGTTTAAACATTCCAAAGGATTTGTACATTTGACACAGAACCAGATTTCGTGCACACCAAAATGAAGAAGTTGCACAGCTTTGGCTGGAAGTATTAACAAGTATTTGATCCGCCACCGGCATGGTCCACAAAACGTGGACGACCGACTGCAAAGATGAACAACTTGAAGTATGCATATATAGGAATGCAGGGAACAAATATTGCGGCGATAGTCGGTCAAACATGTAAGCATGACTTGAGGGTTGGAATTTATCCAGTGTCCTATGTATAATATGTAAAGGTGAAAAAGGAAACATTTTTTTGCTGAAGGAAGCTATACATTTCCTGTGGCATCAAAAGACAAAAAATCAAAAGAAGCAGCTTTTTTTAGCTACAAACAACACCCAACAAACGCCTTTTTTGTCACACTTATCTTCTTTATTTCTGTTTTTCAGCCACCTGCCAACACCCTTTTATTTCTCCCTTCATGTACAAATGCTGCATACCATTTTACAGTAAAAAAGTAACAGCGGAATGAAACTCCCACTCTGCTCCATAACCAAGTCCTTCTTCCAGCTAGACTGAGAATGATTGCGACTTCTTCAGTTGTTCATGATAATTCTTAACATCTTGGATCTCCTTTTGAAGTTCTGCATACATTTTCACAGAGGAATCTGCAAAGTTGTTCAACTGACCAAGAAATCCCTCCAAGCTTGAACGAAAATGCTCAAAACCAGAAATAAAGTTCTCTGTAGTTTCATATCTCAACAAGTTAACGCCTGAATCACTGCCATTCTCTGCTTTTGATATTGTTGGATCTTCAGTCTTTCCTTGATTCTTTTCTTGGCATGGTAGGAAGCGAGAGATTTCGGCTACTAAATCTTGTACAGAATATGTAACTTCCTTCATAGGCAGTGCATCAAGTTTGTCCAACCATGCACCACAAGTGACATACATTGGAGGACCACTTTGTCTCAAAGTCAATGAAGGGGCTGGTTGCCTCCTTTTCCTTTTTGAAGTTTTTTCTGGAAGAAGGACACATTTGAAAAGCCAATTATTTATGGCCTGCAGATAGGATTTCTGAGCACCAATCCACTTTGTAAAACTCAAAGATAATGCAGTAAGTTCGTTTTCAAGATTGATGGTAATCTGCCGATGTGACTCTGCATGTATTGAGATTTTTTCATGTCCAGTACCCTCTACAATTTTTATGATATTCAACTGGAGCTTGTGGCATTCAAACATCACTTCCCACATCCGACTGAGACTGCAATTGCCATAAAGTTCAAAATTGGATGAATTCTTCAAGTTACTACTGACAATCACTCAACCTTACATCTAAAGCCACGTGCAAAAAGATAAAAATGGAAGCATAGAGATCCAAAGGCATCTTTTAACATAACAGGATCAGGACATCTACTCAAGGCACCCACATGATACATTAAATCAATCACATTCATCAAAAGCATGAAATGAACTGCAGTAAAATTTTGTAGTCAGATGCAACTTGACAGAACAGATACTGATTAATCTTTAATATGACATGGAAATAAAATCATCTCTACAGCTAAAGAGTAGAATTCAGAAACCATATGTCTTGCATAGAACCTGAATGTATCATTCACTTCAATCAATGTTACACCATGTCTTTCTTCACCCTTTCAGTTATTTCAGTACTGAAGGAGGGTACTGAAGGAGGGAGAGATGAGGTGATGGATGTCCAACAACTAGAGAAGCTGAAACAGTATTCATGCTAAAAACTTGTATAATAACACGAGGCCAACCAGATGTGACTGAGGCTCTAAAGCGAAGTAAACAACATAACCTGGAAATCATATCTCTGAATCCAGCAGAATGCAATTCATCACAGGAAAAATGAAGTAACAACAAGAACCGATCTTCAGATTGTCTAGATTTCAACAAGAAACTATCCAGATGTAGTATTAGTTAAATGCCTAACTCATGCTACAAGACAGAAACAGAAAGACTTGGAGAATTGTCTTTACAGTTTAGCTGGCACCCGCACAGGATCCTTACCAAGTTCAAACTTACCCAATCAATCAGTTCTATAGATATATTTAACAAATCACACTGTTTAATAGAAATACCATCGTGTGTTACATTAACAGTACAGAATATACCATGTGGTTCAACATCCTTGTTCGAGGAATTGGGACCTGTTCTCATATACAATCATCTGAGATGTAAATTCCATAAACCAAGGTGATGAATTTGAAAGCATAGAGAAGCCACTGCCGACTCACTCAACCAAACTCCACCACACTTAGATAACTGACCTCAAATTGGCATTTGTGGAGAGATTTAGTGCAAGTATGAAACTGAAAGTTCACAATAGTATTTTGAATCTATTTCTTCCAGGTTATTCCGTGTATCATTTCAGCACAATGGATGTTATAATCTACCATCACCTAAATCAACTTCTAAAACAGTGACATTCATGATCATGAACCCCTGACATGACAAGAACTAGGAATCTAGCTATAATTAAGGTCATATTATTAACAAAACTCCTCTGGCTGGCAGGCCAAATAATGTAATAAACATGTTACTCATTAGTCAATCAATCTACTCATATTGCCTTGTTAAAAATGTGCGCTTCATCGCATGCATGAATATGATACTCAGCCTTTAGTTCCACGGAAGGTTATGGTCCTGATAGGCCAACATAAAAGGATTCAGAATCTTGTTGCATAGTGTTTGTCTCAAAATATTGTTCAACTTACCAGACAAAATGGTTTATAAGACCTACAGTGTTACAAAAAGCATGAAAGGTCTATGTTCAATTTTAAGCATAAGACGATAGTTAACTACAGAATTGATGAACATAAGATGATAGTTAACTACAGAATTGATGAAAAGAAATGAAGAAACTCGTACCCTTCAATTAACTCCTCAAGTTGCGGCTGGAGCTCATTGTCACGTAATTCTTCAATCAGCTGTGATATGGAATCAATTCTGTGAATTGCAACTCTAATCCTAGAGTGCAGGTCTTTCACTATAGCACGAGTTTTATCAATCTTTGGCTCTCTTTCCCCGTTTGATTCCAGTTGTCTTAGATATTTACGCTTTCTTTCATAATGGCTCCTGACCACCTGGCTGGCCTGAAGTACGATATCATCAAATCTTCAGAAGATAATGACAAAATAGATCTGAGGAAACATGCACTTGGCTTTTGAATTCAAATTGGAAGCTTAGCAATCTTAGAACTTAACTATATAACATGGAAACCAATTTACAAGCAACTGAACTGCTCTCCCTATTTTCAGAATGGATGAAAAAAGAGGAAGAGACTAAATATATGTGAACGTAGGAAATATGTGCACAGTATTAAAGTAACCCTCCTTCCATCTGGAAGGTAGTTAGTTCTCATCTGGTTATTTTTAATATATTTTAATCATAGGAATTGAGATGCCAAAGTCCTTGAACCTGGAAGCCTCTAGAGGAAGCAGGAAAATCCTCACTCACTTCTGAGCATTAAGTCCAGACAGTGTTATAAATGAGAAAGAACTCATACTAGAGCAAACTAGTCGATTCATCCCTAACAAAAGAGTTGGGCTATCAACAAAGAGCATATGTGGCCTTATCACCTTCCTACCATCTCAATCTGGCCAAAGCACCAACATGTTGCTGGCAACCCTCACCCATTCCCCAACTCCCCAAGTCTTCCAAGATAAATTATAATGAATTTCACGAGATTATATTATGAAAATGGATTAAACAAGAAAAAAAAAGCAATCATGGAAAACTAATATATTAAGAATCCAACATACCTTCACTTCATCATAAAGTTTTTTCTCCCAGGCATAAAGCCTTTCCAGGGTTGAAGCATGACTCCCAGATATCATGCAATAGTTTTCAGAAGGATTGCCAATGGGATCCTCTGTATCATCCTTAACATTTGGGCCAACAAGATTCCTTGATGAAGATGACCGTAAAGATGTTGTCCTGTGCCAAGTTAAGTACTTCACAGCAGTTTGGACGGGTTCTACAAGAAAATAAACAGATTTAGACAATTCGGGCCCCAAAATTGAGAAGTAAGCGGAGGAGTTGAGGCAAAGACAGAATGCAAATTGTTCCTTTCACCAAGGTTGTGCTTTCTACTTTTCTACAATATCCAAACTTTGCAGATTCCTAACAACCTAAATTCAAGACATAAATGTAATAAGATTATTATCTTTTTTCTTGGTGATATATGCTTTGTTGCTTTGAATACCACTACTTAACTTCACAGGTTCCTGGCAACCTTTTCTGAGAATCATTTTTCAATTGAAGTCCCACTCTTCAACCACTTCCCAGTCACTGTTACCTGTTGGTATCAGCTTGAATCATTCTTTTTGTGTTCATTTGTCAACTTAAATTGCCTGCTAGAGTCCATCATATCATAACCCCTAAGCCCCCCAAATCCATCATATCGTACTCCCACAGCCCCCAAAGTTTGCTAGACAATGATAAGCAGAATTTATTTGTGATGATAACTTGAAAATCTAGTTGAAGTATTAGTTATGGGAGCAAACTTTTCACTGGAAAACTGTACAGGTATAAATTTAGCAAAGGTAATCTCTTCTTATCTTTTCTACTTTGTTAGATGGCAGAGATGGTCACAGGCCTCTCCATCAAGTAGAATATTCTTCTTTTTGCATAGGAACATCATGAATGAATTCTTTTTAATGGTGTTATTTTGCAATGTTTAGACAGATGCTCACTTTATTTTGGGGTGAGGTTGGGGATGGTGGTTTCCGTTGTATTTTATCTAGTTTAATCAATCTCATGAAATTACAAAGAAACCAAAATTTCTCAAATTTTATCGAAGTGTATTTTGTAACGCCAAAATCACAAAGAAAGTGCCAATTAAAATTCATGAAAGTCATCACAGATTTTAACAAATATTCTAATGATAAACTAACATAGTTATTCAGCAAAAATGAAAAATGTTGAGATTTTCATTCCCTGACAAGACTGGTATTTCAAGATAACAAGGTATCAAAATGGGAGAGAAAAGAATAAAACTAAATAAGAGATGTTGTCAACTCATTTCACCACACTTATATATAGAAATTAGACAGCAATGAAACCAAAGGCCGATCTATACCCACTCTGTTATAAAAATTTCAAAAACTATTTCAATGGATCACAAATTAGATACCCATAATTTACATGCCGTATTCATTATCATATTTTAGCTGTTTCTGAAATCTAGAAATTACAAGATAAATTAGAGACATATCTGCAGCTTTGACATTAGTACTAAAACGTGAAAGACATAAGGATAGATACCTTCTTGAACATAGCTCCAATCTTCCCCACATGAGAAACAAGACTTGACAAATGCAAATGTTACAGATCCGTCTGCCCACAAGAAAGGAAAAGCCAGTTGCAGTCATTCAACAAATTCAAATAATGGAAATTAACTACCTAATAATGGCCTTAAGGTTGAAACCAAAAAGTTATTTCTAATTGCCCAAAAATCAAGTTCCTTAATCAATTACATTTCAGTGTTTTCTATGATCATGTGTTAGTGATCTCAGGTAGCAAGTTAAACGACCTCAAAATCAAGCAATTAGAAGGTAGATAATGAACTACAAGTACTACCATATGAGAAGATATCAAAAGACGTGATGTTGAGAGTTTGAAAAGAAAACTCAAAATGCCAATCATCCTTAGAGTAGTTATCTAGGGGACGAAGGCCATACTTTCTTTTGCCATAACTATTGGTCTAAAATGCAATTTATTTGCTTCAAGCATCCTTGGAACTTCATTTCCAGCATCCGAAGATTTAATAAAGAGATATTCAATATCTTTTATGCTTGAAAAGAAGTCTTTGGGAATCGTATTATTTTCATTCCGTACTTCTTTAGCATCTTTTTTCCCAGAATTGATCGAAATAGCAACTGCTGAAGATGGGGTTCCCAATGGTGACAATTCAGGTGTGTTGAATTTTTCCCCATTCAATAGCTCACTTTCTGAAGCTACATTTCCAGCAGAGGGCATCGTAAGTGAAGTATTCGGTGTAGCTTGATCATGTACCCTATTAAAATTTTCAAAACTTCTAACCAATGTATCAGTGGTAGGGTCATCAAATTCATCTTCTGTGTCATAAGATTCCTCCCGTTCTTGATATGATGGTTTATCTTCTTCGTCTTCCAGATCAGGAATTCCCTCCTCTTTCCTAAGCCTTCTCAAATGGTCAGCAGTATCCAACCCTTGGTTCACTTCCTTTCCTTCTTGGAAAGAATATTGATGGTCAGTTGGAGGGAAGAATCCAAAGTAATCCCACGGTAGAGTTTCTGCTGGGGCTGAAGAAGCTTCATATGATGATGTTTCTGCCTTCTCAATGGCATGAGCAGTGGTATTCTGTGGGTTGGAAGACATTAGTGTTCTTGTAACAGCTACAGGAGGTCTCTCTTCAATTTTGGTAGAAGAAAAACCTCTAAACCACATATGTTTAACTTGAAACCGGCTAGAGCTGGGAGATGTTGACAATGGAGAAAGATTTTCAGTTGCATCGACAGGATGTGATGCAGTATGTGGAGAGAACGAAAAATCGGAAAGCGACTTCTCTGTTAAAGTAAGTGGCTCTGGTGTAGCACTAGTTGAAGTATACAATGAGGATTCAAGAGGACCTTCAGGCTCGACGAATTTTCTTATAGCGGTTCCTGTACTTCTCAGTGACTGGACATACGCAACATGACAGGCTGCAAGCAAGCACCTGCCATCAAGTGCCTGCCTAACAAATTTCTTTCTTTCATGACATAGTTTCAAAGCCTTGTCTTCTTCTATTTTAGAGTTTGTGGCCCCCATTTCCAAGCTTTAGATGTTTCAGTACCTCACCTGTCAGACAATCAGTCAATAGTTCTGCCTCAAATACAGATTGCAAATATACCCACTATAACACCACTAACAGCAATCAACAACTATTTAGAACGCAACAGCCAAGAAAGACTAGACATTATTAATAAGAATCAAAGCATTCAAGCATTAACTTCAGAAGCAAGCAGACATCAAAATGCTAACGGCTGGGGAGTAGCGCGGGAAAAATTCCTGTCCTCCTAGATGCTTAAGCAAAAGAAAGAATGATCAGAAAGTTGTTCAAGCTCATCCAGTAAGAAAAGGTAGACCCAGTTTGTCAATGACCAAACTCACTAATTAAAAGCTCAACTTATCACTGGAAAGGAAAGACGATTCAAAGATGATAAAGGAATGGAATTAATAAGAGAATCTTGATTTGTCGAGAGAATTTAATCCCTGGATCCAAAGAGAACATTTAATTCCAAAATCCATAAAATGCAAACTGCTTATGTGAAAACAGAACAAGAGATAAAAGCAAGTGCCCGATGACTTTACCCTGCAACGAGAAAGTTACAGAAAGCAAGAGATACTGAGAAAGAGCTAAAGTTACAGAAAGCAAGAGATACTGAGAAAGAGCTACTGAACTTAAAAACAAGAAGAAAAAAAAAAGCAAAAAAGGAAGAGAAACGATTGTGGATATTCAAAAGTTGGCACCCCGAAGCAACAATGTTAATAATTTAATATGCAATAGCCATTCCTAAGAATCAAGAGTGTTCTGTAATTCACCAAATGTTATGTCAAAGCCTGCAGCTTATCAATACCACCCAGAAAGCACCCACCATAAAGAAAAAGAATTTCGTACTCTAATAGCCCACCATCCCCTTCTAGCTGAAGCAACAAAGAAACCAAAAGGTTAACCAAAAGGTGAAATCTTTTAAGAGATAGAGATAACTAGCACACGTGGAAAAGAAAAAAGAAAAAAGAAAGCCAAAGGCTAGAGCAAAAATTCCACTGGAGGGGATCATGGTGAGATGTAAGAATTTAGTGCAAACACCAGGATCACTGTACTTGACAATAGGACATGCCAGTAACAGGTAACGAGAAAGAACATCGAGTAAAGAAAGCAAAATTCACCAGAAAACTGAAAGAGCCGTTTAAACTAATAAGAAGAAGAATAAGAAGCCAAAAAAAAAACAAAGGGAAAGAGATAAAACAAGATTGAAACTCCAACCAGGAATTGAAAGCAATAGGATAGGAGTAAGTTCATCTCTTAAGCCGTTAAAGAACAATTTAGTCACCAAAACCGAAAGTGAAGCATCCAAGTTACCTGGGATGTAAAGCGAAGAATGAAGAGCATGGAATTGAGGAAAGACCCAGATCAGCAAAATCAAGGACTTTACATTTTCTGCAACAGTACTTAGAAAGAGAGAGACCACACAAGCACAAACACGAACTGTACACTATACAAGATACAGGGAATTGATAGGATTATCGTGATAATGAAGTTTTGATTTTTTTTTATAATTCAATTGTTTTAAAGTAGTGGGGAGAATCTGGGCTTTTTTGGCTGCCGCCATGCACACACTATTTTAAGAATTACAATGCAATACAAGTGAAGTGACCGTGTCACGCAAGTCACTCCTTTTTGAGGTTTGGAGTGAGCCCCAGCCTCTTAAACTCGACGTTTACGGGGATAAGATATTTTGCTTCACGTTTGTCAGTCCAAATATAATTTTTTTAAATTCGGAGCTTTTAAAAAATAAAATTTTTAAATTAATTAATGAGTCTATTTTTAGTCCATTTTATTTTTATATTTTACACATAATTTTCACAATATTCATATATTCATCTTCTCATTTATTATATATTTAACTATTTACTCAACTTAGATATTTATTTTAAAATTTATATAATATTATTTGACATTTTACATGTTTTAATATTTATTTTCAATATTAATTTACTTGCGTTATAATTTATATAAAAAATTTGGTTAGATATATTTTCATTTATGTTTCATACATGATTATGGATACTGTACCGTTTCAATCGGTACCGACCGAAAAACGATACGGTACCTTTATCATTGATACCCGAAAAAAATACCGGCCAGTACCGACAATACCGGAGCATACCGGCCGGTATCGTTAAATTCGGACATTTGGAGGGCCAAATTGTAATTTTTAAAAACTAACCCTGAAAACCCGACCGGTATTTTTAAAAATTCACGGTTTGGTTGAGAGGAAGTTGCAATTTATAAATGAATGGGATTGATTGTTTTTAAGCGATTTAAGGACATAAATTAGATCATAATGAAATCGGTTTATGTTGGAAGTTGAATGGATTTATCGAGTATAAGATGCAATTTAAGGCACAAAATTTTAGGGTCTATTTTACAAATTTTAAAAATTTTATGGACTATTTTATAAATTTAAAAAATTATCTGAAACGGTTACCGATACACTACCATACCAAAACTCAATCCGGCACCGAGTTCGGTACAGTATTCATAACATTGATTTCATGTGATTTAAAAGTATATAATAATTAATATATTGTGCTTTGCATATTGTTTAATATACTTTAAATAATATTTATATGCATAAATATTTTTATTACAAAATAAAATACAGTTAAAATTAAAAGTATTTTTTATTTTTTGTTGTGAAATAGTTTACTGTATGAAACTCTTTTTTAAATGACAGGCAAACAGTCAACTAACTTCTTAGAAAAATTCTTCTCATAAAAGCTCTGCAGAAAAAAAAATTTCTACTGACAAAAGCTCTACAGATATAAGCCCAATCAAACAGAAGCTTAATCAATTCCTATCTTATTTTATTAAATATTATTTATATTATCGTCGTTTTTAACTCTTTTATTCAATTTATTTTAATAACTTTTGTTATTAAAAATAAATCAATATATTAATTAATCAACTAATATTTATAAATTACTAAATCAATTAATTTTTATTTAATAATATCTTTTTTAATTAAAATTCAAAATTTTAATCAATAAGAATAATTTATTTTAATCATATTTGAAATTTTTGTAATCAGTTTTATAATAGTATAATATTAATCGAACCTTTTAAACTTTAAAGGTCTTATCTTATCGGTTTAATTTTCTGTCCAAATTTTAAAATTTCTATTATAAAAAAAGAAGCGTATATTAATAATAGAGAAGGAAGTAAGCGGTGAATTGTTGATAAAAGATTCATATAATAATAACTATTAATTCAGAAAGGAGGCTTAAAGAGAGCATCTTCAGAAAGGAGGCTTAAAGAGGGCATCTTCATTTGGGATCTGAGTGGCCACTTTTGGGGACGCCTTTATCTACACTACAACATGCTTTTATCCTTTCGTTACATGTTTAAAGTGGGAAAAGAAAAAACAAGAAAAGGGTGGAGACATGTAAAGCAGGTTTATAATAATAATAATAATGTCAGTGTCCCAACATAATGATTCACTTTGTTTGGAAAAATAACAGTTCAGCTATTGCATGTGATTAGTGTCCCAAGACTTTTGCTAGTCATGATTTAATCATAGGTGTTCTTTGAATATAGACCTATTAATATTGGTTGGGTCGGTTGTGTTAGGTTCAGGCTCATCTTCATTTGTCCACGGCCCGCTCGGCCCATCAAGAGTTAGATTCCCATGTAAACACAATGACTCACGTAAAGACCTAAACCTAGCGGCAACTCCAGGTATATAAGGTACTATTCTATCGTGATTCAGGTACGACCGTACGAGAATTGAACCCTGCCTTTCTCTGTTACAGCAGCCCAAAATCCTATAAAAATACTGACTTGAGCGTCGGAGGGGCCTCCCTAAAAATAATTCCCGGCCCGTTGTTATCTATTTTGTAGGAGTCTCACAGCCAGAAACGCACTGACTATGGATCAAGTCAACGACGTTCAACCTCAACAGAATCCGACTGAACCAAATTCATTTTCTGTAGGTTTCATTTATTAAATTGATGAATATTTATAAAATAAGATAAGAACGGAATAATAGAACAAGTTATCGGTTCCTTATTTGACGGACTTACTTATTAAAAAATATATAACAAAATATATTTCCTCAGTATATGCCACTACTCGCGTCGTGCTACTGTTGATGCTACTGCTGTTATTACTACTATTTGCTTCAAGCACCTCCATAAGTTTTCTCTCACATTATCGATATCAGTAATCGCCCTGATTTGCTTTCAGATTTCAAGTGAGATCGGTAAAAGAGTAAATGGTCTCTAATTGGAACAACTATATATCTTTTCAATCTATCCATTGCGTTAAGATAAGCTAAACACAATATGCAGGAAGTTCTCTGATTGTTAAATTTTTCACATACTAAAAAGTACCATACCGCCTTATTAGCTCCCCATAGGAGTCGTCAAGGTCCCAATAGGGCTTCCTCTCTGATAAATTAGATCCCTCCTTCAGCTATCTAAATGGATTTGATCCCTAAACACCCCCTTCTTTGGTTGTAGTTACTAGTTAATAGAAAAGCCTGAGATGCTCTTAAAAGGATCGCCTGATTCATATGGCTGTGCCTACTCTGTGCTATTTACTACGAGCCACACATTTCGTTTATTTATTGTGAAACGTGTGGCTAATAATGGATGAAAGCACACGGCATACGGAGGGCAAACTAGGGTAGATCACAAATGTATACCAATTCATACCGATCAGTACGTACTGTACCAAAGTACGAAATAAAAAGTCAATTGTACCGAGTTTAAATACTAGTTAGTACTGACCTATTTTAGATAGTACCGGTCGGTATTAACAGGTATTTAAAATACCGGCTAAATATTGACCAATACTGAAAATTTTAAAAAATGACTCTTTTTACAAAATTTTAAAAATTGCCCCCCTCCCTCCCTCTTTTTTTCAAAATTTTTTTAATTAGTTATTTTATTTACTTCAACTTTGAATTTTTAATTTTTAATTTAAAAATAATAATAATAATTTTATTAATAATAATAATTATAAATAAA
>JANZLH020000137.1:417085-453663 GCA_026770325.2 Erythroxylum fimbriatum
ATTATTTATTATATAATGAAAATTGAAATTGTAATATTTTAAATACTTTGTATTGTTTTTAATTTTATATTTGTATGCTGATGATTTTCTTTTTTCATAAAAATCGTGATTATTGTTTATACGTTAACAATCTTAAAATTGTTGTTATTTTATATTAATTATGACTATTATGATTTTTGAAAATAGAGTTAAAAATATAAAGTACAACTGTATAATAGGATAATAAACTATTTTATAAAATTTAAAAATTAGTTAAAATGGTGCCTCATACTGATCGATACTGTACCAAAACTTAATTCAATATTATTTCCGAGATGGCATTCGCAAGAATGGCGTGCCTGAACTCCTGCTCCGGGGACCAGTTAAGCCAATCAGACTACTTCGGGCATGAGTTAAGCCAATCAGACTACTTCGGGGACAAGTTAAGCCAATCAAACTGCTTAAGCCCATCAATTCGGAATCTTTAGTCTGCTCTTTTTCACAAAGTTCTGTTTGGTCCCTTTAAATTGTTGTCAAGTGCCGACCAAAATCATTCGAGCAACAAAAGATGGCCGAAGTCATTAAAATGCCTGTCGATTCACCGGTCGATAGCCGTGGCCGGGACCGGAAGGACAAATCCTCTGGTGATGACCCCCATTCCTCCCCTCCGCCACCTCTGCCTCCGCCTCGTCGCCGCGACAGAGACTCCAGAGAGAGACACGACAATAGGGACTTCGATAGACCGCCCATTCGACGCGGAGGAGAATTCTACGATAGGAATCGCTCTCCTCTGCCGCTGAGAGAGAGGGAGAAAGGTTACAAGTGGCGGAGCAGCTTGAGCCCTCCTCCGGTGCCTTACCGTGACCGCAGACACTCACCGCCGCCGAGGAGGTCTCCGCCGTATAAGAGGTTGAGGAGAGAGGACGGAGGCTATGAAGGTCGGAGAGGAAGCCCCAGAGGTGGCTTTGTACCTGGAGATAGAAGGTTGGTAGTTCAGCGACAGATTGATGAATACTTTGACTGCTTATTTCAGCTAGGGTTTAGGTTCTTTCCTTAGTTTGAATTTGACTGAGCCTGCATCAAAGTAACTGATTATATGATTACGGAATGTTTACTAGAAAAGAAAACTGCCACAATTTCCATAACTATTATAACCGGGAAAACCGCATTTGGACCTTGATATTTTGCAAACTTCTATTAGGTATTTGAAGGCTGATGAAACCGTAAACATGTTCAGTTGAATGATTAGGAGCCTGCTCTCATAACTTGATTGCATCCTTAGATGTTATTTTGGTTGGAAGGGATCAAATACACTTTCAAGTACCAGTAGAGTTTTAGAAATGCATAAGTAATTTGTGGCTATTTTTCATCTGTTCATTTTGTATAGAATTTTTCTGATTTGAGCTCTTGTATAGATTTGAGAGCAAAAATAATCACTTTGTTTCGCATATTTATTGTATGTTCAACTTGTCAGTGGAGTTGCGTACCTTTTCTGGTTTCATAAACTTCTTGCCAGAAAGCCAAATCATGGCTGGGAAGTAAAGTGAAATGATTGCAGTTTGAGTTGAGGGTACTGTTTCTCGTCTTGGCAATTTACTTTATGAGATGTTTTATAGTTGGCCGAGGTGAATAGCAATAGCATCTGTTGGTGGTTAATTTTTGCTGTAATTGTGTGCTAGTCATATATCGAGGTTGCGGTGGAAGCTAAATTTCAGATTTCCTGAAATGTGATTTCAAATTGAAATTGCTTTTTTGCATGCAACTGTTTGGGGCTGGGTGGGAGCAGGTAAGACATGAAAAGTGGTTGGGATTAAACCATCAGAATATAGATAATAGATGTTATTGCTTGTTTGTCATTATAACTTTCATGCTTGGAAAGCTATTTTGTTGTATATTTGTTCTATTGGAGAGGAGTATTGCTTGCATGTTTAGCATGCTTTTCGAGGCTATACAGGTGGAGTTACCTAGCCATATATTATTATTCACTGAACTAACTTATTGCAGTTTAGGCAGGTTTTCCTTGAATTCACGTTTCTTGAATGCAAAAGTAAGATTGTTTTTCTTGATTTGCAAAAGTCCTAAGTCACACAACTAAACTGTGTCCAGCATATGTTTTTACTTGTTTCTCCATACAGTTGTTTTTCTATTTTCCCCTTCAGTTATGAGGTCCATGCTTCAATGAGCCTTTACATATAAAGTTTCTTGAATAAATTTTGGATGTGGTCTTTGATGATAGGTTTGGGTATGATTATGTTGGTGGATATGAACGTGAGATGGGAGGTAGGCCAGCTTTTAGTGAAGAAAGACTTCATGGCCGGTACATTAGTCGTGGAGGTGGATATCCTGGTGGTCCTGCTGGTATGTGCTCAATTTTTTCCAGATTGCTGAATCTTTTTTGAATGTTATATTCACATTTTTTGAACAGATCCTGCAGTTATCTATTACTGGTGTGGAACATGTCAAATATTTAATTGCATAAAAAATGACTTGCTGATGGACCTTGATCATCAAAGGTGGCTCTTTAACATTGAGAACACAGTTTTTGTGGTTTACATAGGCAAACTATTTGATTTGGAGGCTTTTTATGGTATCTTGTTTTATTTTGATGTTTAATATGATCTAAATAGTCTGCATGGAAAATTATTTTAATCCTTTTTTTTCAATCTTGTAATGAGCGTTTGAATTCAGAGTAGTTAACCATGCTTCAATACAACAAATAATGACTTCCATTGTGCATGCACCTTTGGACCCAGAGTATTACATATATGCTGCAAATTTATGACAGATATTTGCACCTATCCAAAAATCATTATGTTAAAAATTAATTATGGGTAGTGTTATTTATATCTGAATGTATCTTGAAATATGATGTCTCTTATGTACAAGTGTTGGATGTACATTTTCACTAAACACAGCATCAGACCCTAGCTAATGGCAAGCTCTGTTGGTACTTTGAGAATGAATCCATTCTCAATTTCAGTTTCATTTTGGCTGAAATGACATTGGAATTTGATGTCTAGTTATTAATTTTATTGTGAATTTTATCCTTATTAATGCCAATATATTTTAGTGTAATAAAAATCATTTCTTAACTGTAGAGAGGACATTTCAAAAAGTTTTTCCGTCACATATTTTGGTTAGGAAATTAATAATATTGCTTTGAACTGGTTGATGTCATTGGTCTCCTTGTCCTCCCTTATATACATTTGCTCAGCTCTTTTCTATTTGTATTTCATTGACCATAGACTTGAATTTTACTGCTTTATTTGATCAAGTGGGCCCCCCGTGATTTTTTACCGTGCAGATTGGGATTCAGGACGTGGTAGTTATGGTGATGTTTCCAGCATAGGAAGCAACCAAAGGTTAGTATTGTCATGTTCATGGACTTGAGAATTTGAAGGCATCTGCCTTGATTTTGCATTGTATCATGGGAGCCTTTTGTTTTCTAGGCAGCCAAAATTAAATTTCTAAATTGAAGCCTTGTTGACTCATCTTGATTAATTCGTAGTTGCATTGTATTATGGAAGCATTTTATTACCTGAAGGATTTTTAATTTCTGATTTTATCCTTCAGTTTCTGATTTGAGACCTTGTGGACTTCATTATATATCTTAATCGATTTGTAGTTGCATCAAGCTCTTTATAGTAATTTTCTTCTTTAACATACTGATTCTTAGGCTTGGTCTGTGCACATTTTTGGTTTGTTTTCTGTGGATATGCAAACATTGAGGTTTTCAGTGTTTTCTGTTAGAAAACTTTTGATATGGATTAATCCTGGTATTATTTCTATTTTAGTCAATTGTGAATCAGAACATTCAATTTTTCTACATGCCTGACTAAGTTTGCTGTAAATTCCTTTTCAGACGCTGTGTGTTGTTATAGTTTATCTGCACCCTTGATCTTTTATGTACAAGAATCTTTTGCAGGGAAGGCTTGATGTCGTATAAGCAGTTCATTCAGGAGCTTGAAGATGATATACTGCCAGCAGAAGCTGAGCGCAGGTATAGATTGGAGGAAGTAATGCTTGGTCTAAAATTGAATCACGAGTCCAATATTTACTTTATAACACATGTTTGTCTTATGAAGATATCAAGAATATAGGTCAGAGTACATCTCAACACAAAAAAGGGGTTTTTTCGAGGCTCATAAAGATGAGGAATGGTATTTCTCTTTTCTTAACGAGTATCTACTTGCTTTTAAGTTCTTCACTTTTTTGGTCTTATGTGTCCTCGTGGCCTTTGTAGGTTAAGGGACAAATATCATCCAACAAATTTGCTTGCAGTCATAGAAAGGTAGGCCTGACCTACTATATTCAAGTGTAATGTGTGGAACTTATAATTAACCTGAAGCAATTTTGTGAATCAATCTTCTCTTTGCAGATCTGTGATAGATTGGCTGTCTTATTCGAATCATTTCCTTGTGTTGGAAACTTTTAATTATTTTTTCACCTTTGAACTAATTTTGAATTCCTTGTAGGTGGAATGAACTTGCAAGGAAAGTTGCAAAGGACTTTTTGCTTGATTTGCAAAGTGGGACACTGGACTTGTGAGATTCATTTCCCGGACTTGTATGTATGACAACATGCATGTCATCTTTTGGTTTTTCTGACACATGACCTCTTGTTTCATAATTCCAGAGGCCCAGGTCTCAATGCCCTATCTCCAAATAAATCAGGGCAGACTAGTGACCCAAATTCTGACGATGAAGTGGATGCTAGTGGCAAGAGAAGACGACATGGCCGTGCACCTGCTAAAGAAACTGATCTGCTTTCAGCTGCTCCTAAAGCTCATCCCATAAGCTCAGAACCCAGAAGAATCCAAGTTGACATTGAACAAGCACAGACCCTTGTATTCAAACTTGACTCTGAAAAAGGAATCAATGACAATATTTTAGGTGGATCTGAGAATGACAAGATGAGTAGAGAGAAATCACATGGCAGCTCCACTGGGCCTGTTATCATTGTACGAGGCTTAACCTCAGTCAAAGGTCTTGAGGGTGTTGAACTGCTGGATACTCTTATCACTTATCTATGGCGTGTCCATGGCTTGGATTATTATGGGATGATTGAAACAAATGAGGCAAAAGGTCTTAGACATGTGAGAGGGGAGGGAAGGAGTTCTGATGTAAATAATGGTGGCATTGAGTGGGAAAAGAAACTTGACTCCCATTGGCAAGAGAGGTTAAAGGGTCAAGACCCTTTGGAAGTAATGACTGCTAAGGAGAAGATAGATGCTGCGGCTGTAGAAGCATTGGAGCCCTATGTCCGCAAAATTAGGGATGAAAAATATGGGTGGAAGTATGGCTGTGGAGCCAAGGGTTGCACAAAGCTCTTTCATGCTGCAGAGTTTGTGAACAAGCATCTCAAACTGAAACATCCTGACCTTGTGATGGAGTTGACTTCCAAAGTACGTGAAGAGCTGTATTTCCAGAATTACATGACGTGAGTGCTATAATATATTAAACTTCTTTCGTTTCCTTTTTGACTCTATACTTCAACATTATTTGTGCTTTGCTGTTAAATCTGAATTACAGAGACGAAGATGCACCTGGTGGCACACCTGTTATGCAACAGCCTACACTGGTATGTTATGGCCTTTCTTAAAATGGCATCTGAAATGAATCCACCGATGGCAGATATCGCCACATGAAATCTAAATTTCAAATTTATACCCTGCTTCAATTCTGAATTTAACAATTTGCATTTTCCCTTTACCAACAAGCATGCTGGAATAATACTTTGTTGGTTCTATGTTTGTTATCTATTATTTATTTGTTTATATTATTTGCTTCCTAGCGGGACAAGCCACTAAGAAGGAAGCTATGTCCAGACAATCGGTTGAAAGATGATCGAAACCATAGGGAACGGGATAGTCGAGGAAATGGTGGTGAAAGATATGACAGGTTGGAAAACCCAGAGTCTGGTGATCTCCAGCACAGTGATGGTCCTGATGGAGGCAGTCACGGTGAGCCAACGATTGATGTTTTTGGTGTGCCGCCTTTTGCTTCAGATATTGCTCCACCTGTATTTATGCCAGTTCCTGGTGCTGGGTAGGTTGAAATTGTAATAATCTTGTTTCTCAAGACAGCTACTGATAGCTAATTATGGCGCGACTATGAAACTTGGGTCTAAATGCATGTCATTGTAACTGCAGTCCACTTGGGCCATTTGTTCCTGCTCCGCCTGAAGTTGCAATGTCCATTTTTAGAGATCAGTCATTTGAAGGCGGCGGTAGAAATGGAAGGGCTGGTCCCCCATTAAGTGGAGGAGCTCCAGTTCTTCTATCGTCAGGCTCTCGACAGGATCCTAGACGACTACGCAGGTAAGTTCTGTTGTGTTTAGCTCCAGCTCAAGTTGAAGTTCTTCATGTGTGCTTATCTTTACATATAATAGGGACCCACTTCTGCCAGAGTCTATTGTGACTTCTGCATCTCCACTGGGTCCATAGCTGTTTGCTGACCCGAGCATGGCACCCCAAAAAAGCTGACTTGGTTTGTGGGAGCTGACATGTGGAACGAATATAATGGGACATGCTCTTGGTATCTTTGGAATGACATATATTCTTATTATAAGAACTTGAGGTTAATGGCTATCTTATTACAAGAACTTGAGGTTCAGACCTTGATAATAATAATGCCATGAAAGCTTTTGTGTTAAATTTGTTGGGTTTGTGTAGTTCATTGATCTACTTAATAATTTTTTGCCTTGATTGCCATCTGATTTTGTAAATTTTAAATGCAGTTATCAAGATCTTGATGCACCAGAACATGAAGTCACGGTCGTTGACTACAGGAGTTTCTAGATGTTTACCAATTCTTTTTTGCGTCCAGGGAGAAGAACAAGAGTTGGAAGTCAACCAGTATTATCTCATTTATTACGTAATCCAACACGTGGACAATCAACTTGTATTTATGTCCGTTTTGGGTGTGAACGTGTTGGCGCCTCGTGCAAATGGTACCACTGCCTGCTCCAATACCATTACAGGTTTTGTATTAGTGTGGCTAAGTGTTTCTAATGCTGATGTTTTCTTTTATCAAATGTTATGGAAATAAATGCTCAACATTTTTATCTGTAAATGGGCATCATATCTTCATTTGTTTCCACGAACAATTTGATAGTGCCTTTTACTACTGTGTAGAGAGTATTCCTTGCATCTTTTATCGTTCACATGTTCAATTTCAAATCAATTGCCTCATCCATGTAATCGCAACTCGTATAGCAATCAGCTGAGTATATACATACTAAATCAGCAGCTGTGGCAGCAAGCAAACTCAACTCTATAATATGGACATATTTAGTGTGTATAAGCCTCCTGAAACAATCTCTGTATTGTATGAATATTTTTTTCCCCGTCTTGCCTTGATATGCTCTAAAGCAAAGCAATCATGCGCTTCAGCAAGAAAATCCCCCAAAACCGTCACCTGTTTGTCCCGCGTGTAGATATCAACAAGGGCTTATATTGGACCTATTCTAGAAACGATTGACAAGGATATAAAATTACACTAGAGGAAAATTATGTTGTGGAAATGCAACTCTTTGATGCCTTAAATTTATGAATCTGACGCCCTACATGTACATTATGCTACATAAACAGAAAATGAGACAGAAAGAAGGGCAAAGCTTACATGGGGACTTTGAGGAAGAGAAGAACAGGAAAAAAAAAGGGGAAGAAATGATAAGAGAAAGGAAGGCAAAGATGGGGAAAAGAAGAAGAGACATAACTGATCACAGAATAGCCAGGGACTAGGAGAAAGCAAACCCTTAGCGGTCCATTCCAGAATGGGCAAGCAACATCTCAGAACTTTTACTGCCCATCCTACCAACAACTTGGTCACAGCACAAGGGACCAACACAATGGATACTTTATTTCCGGTGCTTCTTTGATGGAGGGTCTGGTGGGGTATCCGCCTGTCCAGAAAAATGATTTCATATGGTCAGGATGACGCAGAGATTAATTTGCATCTTCTTGGTCCCAAAATTCTAATACCATGAGCAAAGCAAGCTTCATCCCAGTTTAAGGATGGGGAAGAATCTGCCTTTTGAAGCAACTAAGAGGATAAATATAGTTCCAAAGACAACCTCTCTTTATAAAGAGCTACCTACGAGCATTGTTGAACTGCTTCCAGAGTAGCAGTTACTAGTTTACTCACATTTCCAAATGTTGTGCTTCATCAACTAAAGAATCAACACTTTTTTGATAGTATGTAACCCTTTTGAACTAGCCGAACCACCAATAGAAACTTCATGATTCATGTGGTTCAACAAGAATAGAAGTTAGTAGGTAGGTGATCAGTTTTCATTAAAAATATAGGAAAGGGAATTTTTGCCATCCACGAAAAAATAAATTTGGTTGCCAAATATGAACAAATAACACTTACAGGACTTGAAAGCTGCTCACGGATGTACGCCATTGATCTTAACATGGCACCCAATGTATCTCTAGACACCTGAAATTTTACCTCTGACTCTCCTGAAGTTGTTTCAGTATCTTGAAGCTGAAAACAATTGGAAAGGATCATCAAACCAAAAAATAGAGTAGCAAAATGAATTAAATGAGGCAACAAAATTACAAAAGTCAACCGACTCCAGCCATTAGCTGAGAATTAAACTGACTAAAGCCAAACAAGGAAAAGGGAAACTATACATTCCCTCCCTGAAAGATGAAACTATGCAGTTGGGAAAACAGTCACTCAAAATGCATGAAAAGGTTGTAACTAAAACCAAGAATCAATCTCAATTGTTTTTTCATCAAAGCAAATCCATCTATGATCATAATTTGCCATCCAAACACATAATGTCCTCTGAAAGGAAAGAAGGAAACAAAGTACACAGACAATATGCTTCATACACATGTTAGGAAAAAAGAGATTTAAGCATTCATGCACTATTTTGAGATCACTCAGCAGATACATATGTCAAGTATAATCTATCGAAAACTGTATTGAAGAGAACAAAAGAAGGAAAACCAGAAAAGTATAAGTATCACATGATAGACAGGCATTTCACATTTCCCGCCTAAAACTTTTCATTTTCATTCTTCAATTCATTACTTTCCTAGCATAGACAATACTTTTAAATGGGGAAATATCTGAAGTTGAAAAGTTGTTAACCTAGTTCCTAAAAGAGCTCTTCAAATTCAAGTTAGAGATCCTAAATTTAGATTTGACATTTATTCACAACCAAAAAGTGCAGCTTCTACCTTGTGCCAAGTAAACACGTTTTTGTTAGTTCTGAACATCCTGAACGCTTTCAAGCAAACAATTTCAAAAGAGAAGTGAAATGCAGTTAAAAGCCAGTACCAATGGAGACAAAGTTTGTTCTTGTATAAAGGTTAATTGCTACAATCACACAATTGAATCTATAATCTATATGTCATGCACACAACATAAACACAGAAATGCAAAAGGTCTAGGCTAATATCATAAGGTAAGGTATGCATAAGTTCCTGATACCAGTCCAAACTTTGAAAGATGCTCAAATAAAGCTAGATATAGCCCCATGTAGTACAAAAGAACAAAATAACCTGGATTATATAATTTTAAAACTCTCTCACTAAAGGCCAACAAATAATTGAGTATACAGGGAATCAATAAAAGACATATCAGTCCCACTACAAGCCGCGGCTTCTATTCAATGGAAAACATCAAGCTTAACAGATACTAGTTTCTCTGCAACAGTTTTGACATCTAATTATCACATAGCTATGACATGCCAACTTCAGTTTTGGTTTCCAAAAGATATACGTATTATACCGACCTTCAAGTTTATGACTGCAACCCTGTTGGCTGGAGTGGAAAGCTGCTCACTAATGTATGCCATCGACCTCAACATGGGCTCCAAAGTAACTTTAGAGAGCTGAAACTTTACCTCCAACTCTGTTGACGGAGTCTTGCTGTAATCTAGCAACTGAAACGCTCAATAAAGATTTAAGTGAGAAATCTCACACGTCAGTTGTTAGAACACAGCTAGAATAACATACTCATACCAATTGCAGCTACCGGTCAACAAAGAGATGCAAGCACTTAGGTCAATGTACTAGTTTCATATGTGCTAAAGCTACAGAAAAGTAAAGAATTCTAGAAATGCTTAAATTAACAAAAAGCAAATCAAAAGTAACGTGTTACATAAGTTCTATGATTGTTCCCTGGGTGGGAAACAGAATCATCGACTTTTCATGGTAGAAGTACTTGGAAGGCCAACAGGTAGGGTGCTACCATATAGGAAATGCTTCTGCTTTAACAGTTTCCTTTTTTATTGCTATGTTAACTTCTGTTCCAGTCAATCATGCATGTGGAAATTTATCACAAATCCTTTAATTTAAGTTGCTTCAGTTATTCCTGCTGGATTAGCTGTTAGAACATCTCCATTGACATATTAACAAAATCTCTATTTACAAACAAAATGAATTTCTGGTAGGGTTGGCCATGAGACAGGCCAAAGGGTGGCCTGAACCTGGCTCAATCTTGCTCTGGCAGCTACCAGAAAAACATTGCCGGGATGGGCCAAAACTGCCAAGCCTACTTCCTGGTCAGCCAAATCAACTTTCTAACAGGAACTATTTCATGGAACAAGCAAATTTTGTTATTAGCTCTCAATTCACATTACAACTTACAAGCATACCTTTAGGTTGATGACAGCAACTCTATTCCCTGGTAGAGCACTCTTATTCTCCATCACCCAAGTCATTGATTTGAGGCAAGGAAGAACAACCTATGCACGACAACCAAATGAACATGCCAAGTCAATCCTTTAAGATTGTTTCAGACCCGTAGTGTATAACCAAAAAAAAAAAAATTTATGCAACAGTTTCTCTTGAATACCATATTTGAAGCAGGGCCCTCATCTCGTTGAAGTGAGACAGGAGCCATCCGAGGAAGATTAAGATCAGAAACAGATTGCGTGGCAGCACCAGTGTCATTCAGATTAAATCTCCGTGTAAATTCATCTTGCCTTGGCCACAACAATGGGGTAGTATCTGATGATGATATAGAGGACCTCCTGTCATCATAACCAACTCCACTAATCTGCAAGCTGGGAGGTGAAACTTTGGCGACATTTTTCTTCATACCAGCAATTTTTCTCCCACCATCCCTAAGAGCACTTATCGCAACATCATATGTCTCTGTAGCTATAGCCCCCTCCTCTGCATATTTAATAGCTTCTCGACATAGATTGTTGTAACGCAGTGTAAGGGACTCCTGGCCAAGCAATTCATTGCCATGTTCTTCTATTCCTGTACCAGTTTTTGCATTCCTTGTCCATCTTTTGAGGATATAATGGGATGGCAGTGTAAGTACATTTGTAACAGTGAAGACAGTCAAAACATGTCGACACAGAATGCCTGAATATTGAAACATTTGACAACTGCAGTTTGCCTGCATTTCTGGATGGTTTAAACTCACTATATAAGCCTTTTGATCATCCTCAAATTTTGCTACCCTGAATGTGCTGATAGCTCCATCACCATCAATCCGGTTAGCGGTATATACAAAAGTTTCAACAAGCTCTTCTTGAAATTTTGAAAATATTTTCCTTGTATACAGATCTGCAGCTTGTTTTTCCATAGGTGATGGTGTCCTCAAGACTGGAGTGGTGCATATCGTGTCAAAATCTGCTTCAAGCTCCCTTTCAAACCAGTTATCTAAAGCTCTTTCAAACTGTCTAAAGAACATTGGTAATGTAGTCAGTTGGTTCACATAACCATCGAAAAATGAACCATCAAATCCCTGATTAGGGGATATTACAGCAAAAAAGCAGTTTCTAAAGTATACAGGAACCCACTGTGCCCGTGCATCATATAATGATTGAAGCCAATCATGTCCCCTCAGATTGAACTTATCAATAATTGAATCCCAAGATGATTCAAACTCCTCAATAGTTTCAGTCAAATTGATACAATTATATAGTTCTGCCTGAAAGTTAGGATATGCATGACAAACGTAAGCCAACTTTTCCTGGCCCTCCCTTAAAACATTCCATTTACTAATACAGTGCAGGGAGTCAGGAAACACCTGAGAAACACCAATCTGAATGGCCCTGTCTTGGTTAGTAACTATGGAAACAGGCTGCCGATCATTCATTGCAGTAAGAAATGTTTTAAACAGCCAAATAAAAGAAGCCTCAGAGTAATCTAGAAGTATCGCACAGCCAAATAAAATTGTTTGTCCATGATGGTTTACCCCAGTAAATGATGCAAATGGCACCCTGAACTCATTTGTAATGTAATTTGTGTCAAATGTAACAGCATCCCCAAAATGGCTATAAGCACTTCTTGACCTAGCATCAGCCCAAAACACATTGGCCATGCGATTATCTTCATCCAGTTGTATTGCATAGAAAAATCCAGGATTCTCAGCCTGCATTTTCTTAAAATACTCCAGCAGATTTTGAGCGTCCCTTCCTAGGGTCCTCTTTCGAAGATTGGTCCTAATAGTACAATTCAGTGCTGCAGCATTCTTGTTCCTACCGGATCGATTTGCCTCTGTGGATACATGATTTCCATCCATGGAAACATACATTACACCACTTGGAACAATTCCCCCTCCTTGGTAATTCTCAGTCAGGCTATTTGTGCCACCTGCAAAATGCCTGCGTGGTCGAAGGTAATGCCTTTTGCTGGCATTCACCATGGAATGGGTATGCTCCTTGACAAATTTTGTTACAACCCACTTGTCTTGACCCTTTAATTCTATCCTTAACATGGCATCACAACTCTCACCAGATCTTTTTTTGATGCCCTCTTTGCCACATACAAACTCCCTAGCACTGGTTGACCCATCAATTTTAGAGCGAGTAGACTGACCAACTCTGGAGCTAAAACCATGACGTTTGGCATACTCACCATAGAAAGTCTTAGCAGCATCCTCAGAATGAAATTCCATACCAACATGGGGCTCAGCAGTCCCATCTTCATCATTAGCCAGGGAATGCTCAGCATTATTTGTCTCTCCAACATCATTGGGTTCAGCATCTCCATCATAATTCATTGGACGATGGCCCATCCCGTTTTCTTCATCAATCACACGACTATCCATACCAACCCACAATAGAAGGCTAAAATTTAGGTACAACTACATGGCTACACTTCCGTGTCACTTCCTTATAAAATCAGTATCCCGATGCAATCTGCATAGAAATTCAAAGGTAACTCCTCATTTTCAGGTTTAAAACACAGACGACCCCAAATGAAAAAATGATCTCGTGATATATAATAAATTCAGTCCCATAATCTCCAAAATCCGCGTTCGTACACGTCCAAGTTCGCAAACATGTACACAAGAATACACACATACATACAGTAAAAGCTGGAACACCAAAACAATTAAATAAAAGAATAATGTCCAATTGCAGGAAACAACATACGAGCAAGAACTAAAGCGTACGAGTCAAAACCAATTAAAACCCACTTAACTAAAGCAAAAACGAGTTCTCGGTCATCAAGTATAAGAGAAAAGGACACACAGGATTGATCCAACGGGCAACAAGTACAAGTCCACAAGGGGCACCTTAAAAGAGTGCGGGAGATAAGAGGAGGAGACAAAGATAGGACCTGGTACAGGGTATGTCTTGAAGGAAGAACGACGGATTACGTACAAGAAGCCGAAGATAGAATTCGGTGTGAACAGAGAAGTGAGAGTGTGGAGAAGCACAGAACAGAACTATTCGTCTGGGATTTTGATCAATTTTGATTTTTGATTTAATTTTTTAATTAAAAATTCCGTCTTTTCGTGGGATGGGATTGGGATGGGATAGAGAGAAAGTGTGTGAAACTCTGAAACCCTAACTTTACCTCCCTCTTACTGTTAAAAAATTGCCAATAATTTCTAAATTTTCTAAACAAAGAAACGCTGACCGAACGTTGACCTTTTTTTTTTTTGAGTATTTTATTTTTAAATATAAATATAAATAATCATAATTATCATCCTGTTCAAAATCCCGCAATAAAGTAGGGTTTGAGGAGGTCCGATAGTACGCAATTTTACCCCTACATAATAGAGAGGCTATTTCTAATGAACCCACATGCAAATGAGACAATATAAAAATGATGCAGATAATATAAATAATTTATAAGACATAAAATAAATGAAAATAACCCAAGGGGTGTGGTTGAGTGGCAGAGACTCATCCATCCTTAACCAAAGGTTAGAGGTTTGATCCTTGACTTTGGGTATAAAGCAGCCTTAAATCTTTGGACCAGTTGTCCCACCCTGTGAGGTGCCTATAAACCAGCGAGAAGATTAGTCACTAGATCCGCCGATGGATACCCTAGTCAAAGAAAAAAAAAATATAAACAATGAGAAAGTAAAGGCTCTAAGTAGAAAAATAATTAAAAAAACTCAAAACTCATAATATAACTAAAATAAATAAAAAACGCTAATAATATTAATCACAAATAATAATAATAGTAATAATATAAATATTTAAATTAAATTCGCTTGTGCTAAAAACCAATCGAAGAGGAAGAGAAGCTTAAACCTCCATAGACAATAGTAAACAGCGCTCAAGCATTGATCAGAGGCCGAGTAATCATGAAGAAGATAGCTCTTCTTCTTATGGGCTGTGGAGGAGTTGGGCGACAGCTTCTCCACCACATTGTCTCCTGCCGATCACTCCATGCAAAAAAGGTTTCGTTTCTCTTCTTATTTCCTATGCCATTTCAAAATGTAATCTTTTTCTGCGCCTTTTCACTTTCTTTGTTCATTTCCTTAGCCGGGTAGCTCTTAACGCAAAGGGTTTTCTTTCTGGTAGGGTGTTCACTTGCGGGTTGTAGGAGTTTGTGACAGTAAATCTTTGGTTGTGACATCCGACGTGTTAACCGGTGAATTGGATGATGCATTTTTATCTGAACTTTGCCGCCTCAAATCCAATGGCTCGTCCCTCTCCTCACTTTCTGATTTTGGTGACTCCTGCTATATTACGTTTCATTAGTTATAACTCTTAATTTGTTGATATAAATAGAAAATTATGAGTTCTAAATGCCAATCGTTCTTTATGTTCCCTAATTAACACAGGAGAATGCAGAGTATATGCAAACTCGGAATCTAACAATACAATTTTGGAGATTGCTGCTCTTGTTGGGAAATCAACAGGTTTGTTCTGCTTGTCAGCATTTGCTTTGCGCTACAACAGTCAAGCATATGAAATATTGGCAATAACCATTTAACTCAAAATCTTAAGCTTTTGGGTGAGGTTGGTTTGTATTAGAGTCTAAAACTCCCACATAAGAACAAAATCTACTTACTTGAGAGCACAGACGAAACATAGATCCACTGTCCTGATCTGAGCACTTCCACAATTGCGTAGTTGAGTAAATACTTCCTACGTTGGTCTGGTACAATTGCCACAAACTGTTTCAACTGAATTTGTTTTTTTGTTCATTGTGCCATAGGTTTAGCCTTTGTAGATTGCTCTGCTAGCTCTGAGACTATTGGACTGATAACTCAAGTGGTTGATCTGGGGTGTTGCATTGTTCTAGCAAACAAGAAACCTCTTACTTCTAGAATGGTAAACAAACTGTACTACATGTTTCAATTTTTCTTTATCATGTAAAAGAGTAAAAATCTTGTGGCATATTATATATCTCTATTTTTCCACTTATGATGATTACACTCTTCATTTGAACATTCTATTTCTTAGATGATAATTGTGCCACTATTATATGAGAAAATTTATATTCGTCATGATTATAAGTTATGAAAAGAAGTGAAATTAATTTTCCTTCTAGTGGAGAACAAGACAAGCTGATAAAAGGAGAGGCATGATGGATTACAATGATCAGATTCTTTGCCTGTTATTTTGTTTCTCTCTCTTCTGTTCGGATACATGTATATCTGTAAGAATTGAATTGTTGACATGGCCCATTAACTTTCCTTAACTTCAATCTTCTCAATCCAGAGGCACTTCTGTTCATCATGATATTTCTGTCAGTTATTCCATTTTCTAAGCTACATCCGTTCTAAATTCAAGATTCTTATGGTAGATGTAGTTCAACACTGTATGTGAGTTTTCGCTAAGAGAACATTTCGTGCCATTTTGCAGGAAGATTATGAAAAGTTGTTTTCATATCCACGCTACATTCGGCACGAATCAACTGTAAGTGAAGTTGGTTTTTGGTGCAGCTTTATGCCAAGCGTTATGGAACTTCAATCATATCAGTGTAATCTGCTACCATCACATGCACTTGAATGATTATACATGCATTTTTCTTTTATTATTCTCAGTAGGAAGGTGTGGATTTTGGATATGCTATCATGGTACTGACTGGAAGTTATTGT
The DNA here is from genome assembly GCA_026770325.2 of Erythroxylum fimbriatum. Lineage (NCBI taxonomy): Eukaryota > Viridiplantae > Streptophyta > Magnoliopsida > Malpighiales > Erythroxylaceae > Erythroxylum > Erythroxylum fimbriatum. The sequence goes on from JANZLH020000137.1 coordinate 433,336, forward strand.
TGATAGGTTGGTGCTGGCCTTCCAGTTATAGCTTCCTTAAATCGCATGCTTTCATCTGGAGACACTATCCATCGGATAATTGGAAGTTTGAGTGGTACCAAATTTAGCTAGACTTTTTATCTTGTCTGAATTGTATTCTTTTCAGTTTTCTGTGCCTTCATGCTGCTTTACAATTTTCATTTTGTAAGTTTGTTGGTTTATATAGATTCTTGATTTAAAATATATTTAACAGGGACATTGGGGTATGTTATGAGTGAGATTGAAAGAGGGAAGAGACTGAGTGATGTTGTTAAGGCCGCCAAAAGTTTGGGATTTACGGAACCAGGTTTTTCTGCATTCTAAATTAGCACCTAGTTTCCGCTTTTCACAGGTTAATCTTATTGTATTTGTATTTTCATATTAGGTATGGTATATGGGAACTGACTGCAACGTTTTCCTTGGTTTTATGTTTTCCCTAGATTTCCGGCTATTAATATTTTTATTCACAAACTTCTTCAATGTCAAGGTTAAGCTGGCGAGTGTCCTAGATGTTTTGTGTTGTTTTCTTTTTCTGATGTTAATCATTCTCAGATTTAAGTATGCCTTCTACAAGAACAAAGACTCCTGGATCCCTTAGCCCTCTTTGAAATACAATTCAAAACTTGTTATTTGACAGCTAGTGTATTTTTTCAGTCGTTTCCTCGAGTGGCGGATTTGAAACATCTTCCTTCAACGTATTAATGTTCGAAGAGTGTAATAAGAATAAAAGAAAGGATTTTGATTTTAATGTAAGCTAGCCAAACTTTTATTTTGCATCCTTACATTATTGATTATTGGAGTATCAATAATGAATATCTCCGTGAATGGCGGTAAAAGAAAGGTTAACTGCTTGTTGAGTCCTCAAAGTGGTCTTTTACATAACAATAAACATTAAAATTATTTTGACCTTTCTTGTCGTAGAGTTCCACTTATTTCAATTGTATATAGTATCTTGTTATGTTGAAAATTCACGTTGACTTTTCACAAGACTGACAATGATGCGCCATTGAGCATAGCCCAATAATTTTTCATAGAGAATGTTGGATTACTTTTTTTGGTTTTTTGCTGGAACATCTGTCTATGCTAAGTAGAAAAATGATTTAGTTATGAAAATATTTTCTTGGTGCAATTTTGTAGATTTTCCTCTCTTTTCGGCTTCTTGATAATCAAGTGTTTTAAAGAGAAATACAATGATTTCTTTCTTGGTTTTTAGATGAGTATTTCAACATTTATATACTTTGTGGGACTTGCTATTTGACTTTTTTGTCCTTACTCCTTCATGTCACATTTTTAGATGTTTCTTTACCTCTAAATTTTTCGTTTATATCGTTGCTTCAGATCCACGGGATGACCTAAGTGGGATGGATGTTGCAAGGAAGGTTGACCTATATTCTTGCATAGTACATAATAGTTGATGATTTTTTATGCTTTAATTTTTAACTTTAAGCATTATAACTGTTACTCAAATCTCAAAAGTTATGATGTGCCAAAAATACTTCATGGCTATTCATTAACTATTTAATTTACTGATTTAAATTTCCTTCGTTAAGATTGATAAATAACTGAATATTCAAACTAAGACACTGGTACATGAGATATCATAGGCAAAGTGGAATATTAGGGGGGTGAAACTTTTGACTAGTTTTCTCTTGGGGTTCATATTCTGCAACTATGTCACTTTCAATTTGAATTGTAAACAGGCTTTGATCCTTGCTCGACTTCTTGGGAGGCATATTGACATGGATAGCATTAAGGTCAAGTCTGAAATAAACTTCTTCCTGTTTCTCGCTTTTTATGAAAGCTGTAATGTTACATTGTCATCCTTTCTCCAAGCCTTGAACTGCTAATGCGTCATAATGATTACCTAACCCCTAGTGCCATGTTCATCTTTGATTTTGCCGTTGTAATTATCTATTTTGTTTCACAGATTGAGAGTTTGTACCCAAAAGAAATGGGGCCTGACTTCATGTCTGTCGAAGAATTTTTGGATAACGGTATTCTGTTACTTGATAATGATGTCCAAGAGAGAGTTAAAAAGGCTTCCATGAATGGCAATGTTCTGCGTTATGTTTGTGTAATTGAGGGAACAAGGTACTCTTTATTGTTATTTGTTACTCTCTGTTGTGAACACCTGCAGGCATTTCATATCTGAGGCATGTGCTCAATCCACTCAAACTTTCTGGTTATCTGAATTTGTGAAGAACAAGAAACTAAATGGAAGAACATGAAAGCACTCAGTTTCATGGTGACAAAACTTTATATTACATGCACAATAACATGATGTTGTCAAAGCCATTTATTAAAGTATATGAAAAACTTGCCTTGTCAAGATTCATCCCAACCTTCACTTCCAATCCCATGTTTTATCTGAGATATTATGTTGTAAAGTTGCTTTCTTTGAAGGTGTGAAGTTGGCATTCAAGAGCTTCCTAACAATTCTGCTTTGGGACGATTGAGAGGTAGTGATAATGTGGTAAGACCCAAACTTTCACCTTCATTTTTTATTCCTGATTTTTAGTCCTATGATTACTTGGGCTCCATTTCTGTGAATCCAGCATGCTGTATATTCCTCCTCTTCATCTCCGAGTGAAACATTTTCTTAGGAAAAATTTGAGATGCAAAATGAACTGTGTATGACTAGAATGTCGTATCTCGAAAAGAGCTGGAGAAAATAGTACTTTCTAGGTATTCCTTTCTAGTTTAAACTATTCCTTTTTATTCCTTAGATCACAATGGTCATATATATGGTTTGAAGTTTTGTGGACTTGTGGCTCATACCATTACTTGGTGATTTGAAGTCACGTTCTGTAGTTAGGAAAAGGCCCATCTGAAGTTAAAAAATTTTGAAACGTCATATTTCACCAGTGGGAGTAGAATGAGTGTCTTTTGTTATCATGTAGTAACTAAAAGCATTATTAGATCTGAGATGTGGATGGTTGAAAAGCTTAAATGCTCCAGAAGAGAGATTTGACTCCAACACTGAGATCTTTGGGAGAATTAATCACAAGGGACTAGCAGCTTCTTTCTATAAAGGAATACCATCAAATGAGTACATAAGTTGCAGTTAATACATTTTGGAACAAGGTGATTGGGCTTAGACTAGAAAGTTGAATTCTTTCAAATTTTTACTGAAGTTATAAATCTCCACTTCTTGACTGTAGTTTTGGTCAAAAAGAGTCGCAAATGTTAAAAGCTATTGTAACCATCGTTGTAAATCCACGTCCAAGTCTTCAATGCTATGCAATTGTTTCTGTCACTTGACCATGTTTTCTGAATAATTGTAGCTGGAGATATATAGCCGATGTTACAGTGAACAACCTTTGGTCATACAAGGTGCTGGAGCTGGCAATGATACCACGGCAGCCGGCGTGCTTGCCGATATCCTTGATATACAAGATTTATTTTCGTAAAAAGAAAACGGACGATTCATCTTGAAGAACTTTAGAAACATGAGCTTCCTAATCTCAAGACTTCCCAAGTTGAAAGGAAGATAACTGACGGTATTTTGTAAAGAACATATCGATTTGAGTTGTAAATTTTGTGTAAGCAGGAACTTGCTAAAGTACTTTAGAAAGGAGCATTGGTTTGAGAGATTTTTAGCAGAAATTAAATAACTTATCTTGGTTTGTTCTTTACCCATTATCTAGGTTGCTCGAGACAAGTTCTTCGTGAGGTCTAGTAGGTAAATTTGAAACTCTGCGTATCGGATTTAATTTTGGTTAATTCGAATCAACCCTCCTCTTGTTTCTTTAAATTCAAACTTTTCAATCCTTCAATTTCATAGTTTTCCATCAAAGTCGACGCGTCCATCATCATATTAAGAAGTTTCAAACAATTCCTCTTCACTCCTTCCGTGTGTGCGCGTTAAAAATGCTTGAACAGGACCAAAGAGAAGGCTAAAAGTTCATGAGAGAAGTGCCCTGCCAAGTCTTTTCGACATGTTTTGAGCGAGGAAGCATGTAGGCGGAACAAGCTTCACCGGCTAGGCCATTGCAGTTCTTTTGATGCCTAAACCATTTCTTTGCCAGGCCATCCCTGGATTGTGGATGACAGAATGCTCCAGATAAACCTCTTGATTCTGCAGTTTTGTGACGGCTTAAGCACTTCTCTGCAACGCACAAACTCAAGAAGATGGCTCTGCGTGTAAGGTGGTGGTAGATATATAGCATTCAACAAGTCAATTATATTAATATCCATTTCAGAAATTATGAGTAGAAATGATAGGGCAGCGAATGAGCAAACTTGCATTCAGTTTTATCAGCTTCAAGCTTTGGTCATTTACATCTTTTTTCTAGCTTAGCTGAGCTCAAGTTAAAAGTTAGTTCAAGGGAAAGTTTGCCTTGTTTAAAGATTTCTCATAAGTCCAAAGAACCTAAATTTAAAGACTTCTATTATCTGTTTTATGTCATTGCAGAAATACTTTCTGAAGAGACTGGTGGTTTGAAAGAGTTGCTCAGAATGATACGCAGACAACAGTGGAACAACGACTTTCGATGAATTAAAAGATGGGCTGAAAAGAGTAGGGTCTGAAACAATGGAATCTAAGAGGATCTGATGGATGCGGTAAGAGATAATGAGCGTAAGTTTCTTTAGTTACTGTTGAGTGAACACTTGCAGTCTTTTGATCTTAAGATGATCAAGTATCATGAGCATGTGCATGGGTTTGCAGGCTGATATTGACAAGCTTGCATACATACATGTGCTCACATAAAGAATGAGACGAATTTGGCCTAAGTGAACTTCACCTCGAAGAAATGATTAAAGATAATGATCAAAATAGTGTAAGCTTACTTCCATGCTGTTTAGTATTAGCATCATTCTAACCGAAATTTGCATGCCATTTTATTATATGGAATTAAACTAAGATGTGATATGTCTATTAAGATATAAAAATACGTAATCCATAATAAATATTTTACACTTTACCACTCATCATTATACACGTTATAAACCGGTCTCAAGGGTTAGCTTGATATACAGCACGGCCGACAACTCTATAAATGACATGCACGGCCCAAGTAGGAAAGGTTAAGTGAGAGCAGCGGCGGCTGTCCTAACAACTTGGGGATGTTCTTGTTTTCTGGGTTTGATGCTCTCTTCCTCCAGAAAAATGTACACTAGCCTAGACTAACCCGAATAATTAGAACTAATACACTAGACTAACCCTGAATAATTAGACTAAGTACTACTGGATGCTAGATTGAATTGGTCCTGCTGGATACGCCTTGCAGCTAACAGCCATAGGAGTGTTGTTACACTTGGAGCTTAGTCATCAGAGATTTCAACACGTATTTGCAACGTTACTCTATCAGAGATGTCACCCCAGTTGCACCATTACTCGTATCTAGATCAACAACAGATTTACTTTTCGTTTTTGACAGTTTACCTGAAGACTTTGATGGTTTTAATGGTTTCTTCACTCTCTCAGCTTGCAATTCCAACCCTTTTTCTGAAGGTTTCCATTTTCTCTTCAACTGTGTGCCCCCGGCATCATCTAACGGAACATCCATGACGAGATTAGAATAAACGGTGCAATTTATATGTAAAGAAGCTAGCATAGAGAGGAAAACTAATTTTGACTATAAACATTAATATATGAAATCAGAAAGACAAACATATGGGCAAAAGGTAAAAAGATAGCTGGAACATCTCAGTTCACATTTTCATTCAACTGAAGTGGGTATTATACTTCATGCTCTTAAAAGTATTCTCGAATGTAGTTATGCCCTCCTGTTTTATACGCTCAACTGTCTTTCTTTCCCTTCTCATTCTTTATGTGTTTCATTAGGTTTTGCACATTAGCTTCCATATAATGCTGATACTTTCAGGCAGATTTAGAATAGATGAAGCAAGTGGCTACTCCTTCTATTTTGGACAGCTAAGAAAAGACCGAAGTTGACTTGTGCGGGGAAATTTGGAGGAGATTAGGAGTCCTAGTTTATTATTTCAAACTTCGAATAGCAATGGTTACAGATTAATCATTTTAAATAAGAACCCATCCAGTTTTAAACCTCAAGAAATAAGCATCACTTACCTTCAAGTGGACTTAATTCATGGCTTGTTCCTTGTCCATTGTGTGCAGCCACTTCTGACAGAGGTGATCCAGAATGATTAGAGTCCAACAACTTTGAAGGACTTCCACCACACTTCTCTTGCAGCCCAGGAGCATCAGGAGAAGGAATAGCAGGTAAGAAACACAATTCTTCCTGTGACATATCAGAGTCGCTGAAAGAATCTTTCTCCACTGTGACTATGTCTATTTCATCATCTTGATTAACATCAGATTCTTTGACCTGTGAGGCATATTTAACTATTGAAAATGAGAAATGATTAGAAGGCATTTTCAACAATCTATTACGTCTTATATCTAATTTCTCAACCTGTCACAAATATAAATGTAAATATCAAGATATATACATGATCTAAATATATAATAAGCATAAGCGTTTCGAACTAATTTATTGCATTTCACCTTTTCATTTTCAGGTACCAAATCAAATTCATCTTCTCGTTCCACATACTCTTCATTTTCTTCCAGCTCCTTGAAGTCTGGAGCAAAGGCACTCCAGTTTTCAGTATAATCCTTAGCCCAAATGTAAACCAACCCAGTCAAAGAAACAGAGACAACAATTGGGTGAACAGGGTGCCACGCCAAATCAATCAATGCTTCTTTTGGACCTTCAAGAATTTTCACAAGACGCCCACCCCTATCCCATATGTAGATCTTGTGTTCTCCTTTGCTTGCAGAGCCACCAATAACCCATTCCCCATCACCACTGAAGCAAGGTGCTTTCCAATGAATCTTTGTTATGGAATCTTGAAATTCCCGGAAAAGAGCCAAACACTTTGCTCCAACAACCTTCATCTTTTCAACACCATCTAGCTCATTGACACTGCTTTGGAGATTCTCTAGGACAGAAAGCCCATATTTCAGAGGTAAAAGATTTTCATAAATCCTGATTGTCCGGTCATTTGAATTTGTAAGCAGATATTGTCCATCTCTACTAAACACTATGTTTTTTATCACAGCACCACCAGAAATGGGGACCATAGCATGCACTTGCATGCTTTTGTAGTCTATTACAAGTATTTCCCCCTTGGAATTTCCCACATAAACCAGATCACCATACTTATTAAAGCAAGCAGCAGTGGGACTGAAAGGCGGAGTTCCATCTGAGGATTTGTTGCGTGAAACAGGAGTTTGTCCATTCCCCATGTCACATACCGCAACAGGAAGAACTGTAGTGCTTCCTGTATTCAAGTCTACAATCAGGGGAGCAGATGAAAGCGGGCATGCCAAGCAGAGTGATGGTGTAGATGAACCCGGGTGCAGACGAGCTAGTAGAGGGGTTTGCTGCAAAACTATACGTCCAATTTTCTCTCCATGAACAACATCCCAAAGCGATAATGACTTGTCAGCAGCAGACACCAGAATCCGATGACCATAGTTTGACCAGCAGACACTTGTAATGGCAGCAACACCCTCTTTATCTCGAAGCTCCCTAGCAATTCCCCTGGTCTCAAAATCCCAGATGATGCAAGTACCATCCGAGCACCCAGCTGAAGTAAAGAAAATATGTCAAAAGAGCCTGAATAGCATCACTTGTATATAAATAGAAATTTGATGCTCATGGGGAAAAGCCATCCATGTTTCTATCTATCATAGGAACTCTACTATAAAATCCACAAAAACAGATAATCTAAGAGATGAAAATATAAACAAAAAGAGATCTCTCAAGTAATTTTGTTTTAGAACAGAACAGCAGCTACTATGAAAAAGCAAGTCAAAGATAGAAGAGAAGACATACGTACCGGCAAGAAGAGTACCACGACGATTGAAGGCAATGCATTTCATGACCCCATGCTCCAAATACTCTTCTATTACCTCTGGAAAATCCCCTTGCAGCGGATCTTTCAAAAAAAAAAGAAAAGAAAAGAAAAGACACAACCATAAACGAATTAAAGCAAGGGGGGAAAAAAAAAACACGAAACCGTTGTCGAAGCAAAGTGGGGAAAGATAAGAGCTCACCAATTATGGGGGCGTTCATTTTGTTGATGAGATTAACTCAAGTTGCAGCCGCGATAGTCAATCATCTACTACTACTACCACTAACAATACTTCTGGGGAAAATGGAATGCGAATCAGAAAGAACAGGCCAAAGCAAGTTTCCAGTCCCTTCAACTAATCTATATTCATGATTAGTTACAGAAACAACAGTACAAATTGCAGTACGAAAGCACCAAGATCCCATTCTTCACCGCAAGCCCAAGCCCCGAACACTAACACGCCGAATTCTATTCGGTCCACTGAATATTATGTCAGCTCTTTTTCTTTTCGCTCCCTAAAAGTTTAATTTCTTAATCATGAGTCAATAATATGACGTCGTTTTGTCATGTGACTTTAGAAGACCTAATTTTATTTTTAAAATATTCAAAATTAAATAAATAATTAAAATACTTTATTAATTTTAGTTAACCATTAACAAATTTAATTAAACTAATAAAATAAATTAACTAAACCACTAATTTTACCTAATCCCTAATCATAAAATTTTCAATCTTCCTAACAAAACTCTAATGCTATCCTTCTTTTTCATGTCAGTTGCCGTCTTTTTTTTTTTTTTACCTTTTTGATTACATTAGGTGTCTCAGTGTAGTTGGACTAATTCTAAGCCCCTAAGACCTCACCCTAAGAACTTTAGAGGAGGTAAATCTGAAACCTCAAAATCCCTCAAAGTTCTTACGTAGCCTGTACACTCCTGCGCACAAAGGAGTCGTCACATACTTGATTGGTCAACTGCTGATTGATCACTGGCCCTGCTCAGCATCAGGTTCTCAGCAACCCTCGGTGTAACGCTCCATATTAGGTGTTAGAATATTGAGAAATTTCAATGCATAGTATGTTTTACATAAATAAGTTTTGCTTATTTGTGCATATGCATTTTGGAGTCATGCAAATTTTGAACATGCATTCGTGACATTTTCCAGGTACAATTGAATTATGAAATGTGATTAAAATGTGATTTAGCAATTTTGGTATATTTCGAATATTTTGAAATTTTTGAAGAATTTTAGAAAAATATCGAAAATTGGACCAATCCTAGTATAACATGTGGACTGATTAAAGATTGACATGTGGCATCATTTATGGAGTGACAAATAGCTTGACATGTTGGAGACATGTGGTAGCTTGCGTAAAGGACCAATGGCTCACATGCAAAGAGCCATGTGTCAAATTGACAGTAACCCACGTAGGCACATGTTTAGATAAGGAGATTTCTACATTTTGCATGCTCTTCATCGGACTTGATCTTGTTCCTCACCGAAAATCACCAAACCTTCATCTCGGATTATTGTTGTTGATTTTAAGTTAGTGTTAGTCTTTGTAAACAAAACAATTCATCCCAGCTAAGAAATTGTTCTCGTTGGTTTTACTTCTTCAACCCATCCCCGAACCTTGTTCATCATCACTCTCACTGTTGAAGAATTACAGAAAAATCAAGTAAGTGATATTCTAACTCTCTAAGTTCTGTGAATGCTTCGGATGATATGTTAGAAATGAATTCATGCATGAGTTGTATGACATTTTATGTTGAAAATATATACATGTATGAGAAGTTTATGTAGTGTGGTCTCAGTGAATGGATGTCCTAAATGACTTAGATGAGGATTTGAAACTGTGAATTTGGGAAAAATGTTGGAAATCTAAAGTTGTATGTGTTAATCGGATATTGATAGTAAGTGTGAAGTTTGGAGTTGTAAATTATGTGCATGTACTGATGAGCTAAAAAGGAGTTAAGAGGGATTGTTTGCAAGTTATTGGAGTTAATTGATGGAGATTGAGTTTCAGATAAAAACACAGTAAAGAGAGAGGAAGATGATGATTAAAACGCAGTAAAGTTCACCGCGACCAACTTGAAGGATTTCAATTCTATGAAAGTTCTCCGCGACCAACTTTTAAGAAAATTGCGAGGAATTTTGCTATCTGCAAAGTTCACCACGGTGAAGTTTCCTGACAACTTGATCATGCTTCAGTATTTTGGGCATAACTTTCTATGTAGTTATTTGGATTGAGTGATTTTTGATTTGGATTAAACTAGAGACATAGGGATACAATTTATCTGAAGAAATAGAGTTCTAATTCTGCCTCTAAGAATATCATAATTTGATTGGAAGTTGAGATAAGAATTCCGTTGAAGCTTAAGAACAATCATATATCTTTTGGGAATAACTTTCAGTATACTGACCTAAATTGAATAAACTTTGCATCATTGGAAACCTAAGACAAAGAGGGACAACTTTCTAGAAGGAAGTATTACCTAATTACCTCGCCTTCATGATGAGAATAATTTAACAAGGTGAAACCGAAAGTTGATTGTGAAATAAATTTGGATTGAGCAATTGGCCAACTAGCATGTTGATATGTTTAAACAGGTGAGGCAGAACCTGAAGGAGTCCAATGAAAAGTACAAGATTGCTGCTGACAAGTATAGACGTTTCCAGTCCTTCAAGGTTGGTGATCAAGTTATGGTGTACTTGTGCAAGGAACGTGGAGGAGGACAACAAAAGTTGGATCCAAAGAAGATTGGTCCTTTCAATATAATTTAGAAGATCAATAGCAATGCTTATGTTCTTAACCTTGCAGATCATATGAAGATATCCAAGATGTTTAACGTGGCGGATCTTTATCTTTATCACCCGGATGATGGTAACTCGAGGTCGAGTTCTTTACAAGTGGAAGGGAATGATGTGAACCGGTTAGCTTTGGATTACATGGAAGATCTTGACCGCGACAAGGTTTACGGCAGGATGCAAAATAAGGCCTAAATCTTGCATATGAAGCCGGGTCGTGACCTATGATACCTTTTAGGAAAGGATTGAGCGAGACGGACAACTTAAAAAAAAACTTTGAGGGCCAAATTCCACTATTTAGGGGCCCAATTTTTTGTTTGATTTTTTAAAAGACTATTTTGCTATTTTCGGTCTTTTATTTTCGCAATCTTGTCAGGTTTCGGATTAGGGTTTTTGGCCATTTGAAATAGGCCTTATTGATGTTTTCTGAAAAAAAAATTTCATTATAGAATTTGGCTTTGCCTTTCTTTCAAGATCGCTTATCGTTCTTGTTCATCTTTTCATCCAATCAAACGACATTGATTAAACCCCTGAACGGAGTCTAAACGTTCTTATTCCATTCATAACTTCAGTTCTACGTCACACTCTCTTGTCTATATTGCATCTCAGACATTGGAGGCATCTCTTACCTGTTTCAAGAACGAGAAGAGTCTAGTCCGCTACAAAAGCAGGTAAATCATCAAGCGTAGATCATCAACTTGTTTCAAGGACCCCCCATTGACCATCTGGAGGCATCTCATTTGAGGGTGTCTTTTTTCCGACAAGTTTCCCCAGACAGCGTGTTTATGCAATTATATATTGGAGGCATGCAAATGAGGGAACAAAACAAGTTGACATTCTGTCTACTAGACCCCTCGGGACTTGAAGAAAAGTACAGGTTAGTCGGTACTATGCAGTATTTAATGGAGATCCAGTAAATAGACACCTTAGGAGATGAACTTTGTTCTACTCCCTCCGATTCATAATAAGTGTCGTTTTAGAAAAACGCACGCTTATTAAGAAAGCTAATGAAATTATAGATATACCCTTATTAATACTCCTATGAAGTTACCTCGTGACCTCCGTTTTGTGATATGTGTAATTAAGATGAGAGAGAAATTAAAGGTTAATTTTGGAAGTAAAATTATAAACATGCATGCAAAGTCAAGAATGACACTTATTTTGAATAATTAAAATGTATCTAAAACGACACTTATTATGAATTGGAGGGAGTAGTATTTTTCTTTCACTTTAATTTATTTTCTATTTTTATTTTCCCAGCATTACACTGTAAAAGTAAGCATATGCAACCAAGAAGCTGTAATTGTAAGGCCTGGTTTTAATTCCACGTCTATGGACGCTATATAACTAGAGGAGGCTATTTGGTTAGTTCTACACTCTTAAGGCAACCAACAAACATGAATACTCTAATTCATTCAACACTATTGCCATTTCTTGGTGTTCTTGTATTTACATTCTCATTTGTAGCTTTAGCTGGCAGGAGTCATGAGGATTTTCTTCAATGTCTATCTCTTTCTTCTGATAACACTCTCTCCATTTCTAAGCTCGTGTACGCCCCTGGCACCCCCTCGTATTCTTCTGTTTTGGAGTTCACTATCCAGAATCTTAGGTTCAATACAAGTTCCACTCCGAAGCCTCTGGTCATTGTAACACCTACAGAGGTAACTCAGGCGCAGGCAACCGTTTCTTGTTCGAGGAAACACAACATGCGACTAAGAATTCGTAGCGGTGGACATGACTATGAGGGTCTTTCCTATGTTTCGCCTCTTCCTTTTGTGGTCCTTGATCTTATCAACCTTCGAACAATTACAATCGATGTTGGCAGCAACACTGCTTGGGTCCAGTCTGGTGCCACTCTAGGTGAACTATACTACCAAATTTCTCAGAAAAGTAGGACCCTTGCATTCCCTGCCGGTGTTTGTCCTACTGTTGGTGTTGGTGGGCACTTCAGTGGAGGAGGGTATGGCTTGTTGTTCAGAAAATATGGCCTGGCCGCAGATAACGTAATAGATGCTCTGATAATTGATGCCAAGGGTAATGTCCGTGACAGAGCTTCAATGGGAGAAGATCATTTCTGGGCAATTAGAGGCGGTGGTGGAAATACCTTTGGAGTTGTTATTGCATGGAAATTGCGTCTGGTTCAAGTTCCACCAACCGTGACTCTGTTCTCAGTCCCAAGAACAGTAGAACAAAATGCAACCAACCTTATCTATCGGTGGCAATTTGTAGGAAAACAGCTTCCTCAAGATCTAATGCTACAAGTTATCTTAAGCAAAAGCAACACAACTGGTTTAGCGAGTTTCAATGCCTTGTTTCTTGGTGGGGTCGATAGGCTTCTCCCATTGATGCAAGAGAGATTCCCTGAGCTTGGTTTGGTAAAGGAAGATTGCAGAGAAATGAGTTGGATCGAAGCTCAAGTCACCTTTGCAACCAGTTTCGCTAGCAACGTATCATTGAATGTTTTGATTAACAGGAATTCTTCATTTAGAGGGAATTTAAAAGGTAAGTCCGACTATGTGATGACACCCATAACCGAGAAGGCACTTGAAGGCATATGGGAAAATTTTCGTCAACTTGAATCGGTAAACATGGTTATAACGCCATATGGTGGGAAAATGAGTGAGATTTCACCCTATAGCATACCATTTCCACACAGAGCTGGAGTTTTATACGAGATTGGTTATGCGGTGGCTTGGATTGAGGCAACCTCTAACGCATCCCAAAGGTACTTAGGTTTGACGAGAAATCTTTACAACTACATGACTCCATACGTATCCAAAAATCCTCGAGCAGCATATGTCAACTACAGGGATCTTGACATAGGAATGAATAATGAAGATTATACAAGCTACAGGCAAGCTAGAGTTTGGGGTATCAAATACTTCGGTAATAACTTCGACAGGTTGGTGCATGTGAAAACTAAGGTTGATCCTACCAATTTTTTCAGAAATGAACAAAGTGTCCCAGCTGTCTGAATTAACCTACTGATTAAAGATATTTAGAGCTTGATCTTGTTCCTAATAAGATGTCTTTCTTTATTACAATTCATAGAAAGTTACTGGATGTGAAACAAGTCACTTGACATACCACACACATTGTGTTACCGCTATTTAGCTGAGATCGGAATAATAGGAAGAAATCATCAATTTCTCGTGGGTTCATTTTAGTTTTTTTGTTTTGTTCTTTTGCAGGCATAGTATGCAGATTAAGACTTATCTCCTAATCCCCTCCAATTTATGCAAAGAGTTAGTAATGGGTCAATTGTATAGATATTAATTATTATAATTCTAAGTATAGAATATAATTAAACTAAAGGTGTACATATTTGTTTGAACCAGCCAGACTTATGTATTAAGTATAAATTATAATTATAATTTAAGGAAATTAAAACACCAAAACATTGAAATTTTATACAACCAAAAGTTTCATTCAACCCCACTTTTTAATTATTAAGATTTAAAACAAAAGGCAATCTACACCACGCAATAGTCAACAATTCTATTTTTAAAGACTTTTTTGTTCTCATTTACTTTATAATATTTGAACATGCCCATTGTCTTTCACGTTTATTCCAATCAATAATTGATCATTTACTACATAAAATTCAATGGTGATAATGTACACGCCAATATATTTTGAGGATTATGCGTTGATAGTTGGACGATAACTGTAAGGCACCCAAAGTCCAACCTATCTAATCAATTGTTTGTTTTCAAGATAACTAAAGATAGGTAAGTTCAAAACCTCCCTTGAAGACCATAATGACTTGTCTGAAAAAGTTTTCGTTGTTAAAACTCAGTTTGGTTAATGTCAGCATCACGAATGTTCTGTTCACGAAAGGGTAAACTTGATTTTCAGAATTGGAATATTGACCATACGGTTTCCAACATTGAATTTGTTATCCAAACCTTAGATATATGAATTTATTCTTGCTCTAAATTATTAAGCCTATTCCAAGTTTTGAAGCACTCCTCCCTCAGTAACTTTACTGATGGACTTCCTAAATCTGTTAGAAAATTCACGACTAATTTTATTGATGAATGTTAGTGGTCCGTCGGTAAATTTATAGCATTTTACCAACGAATTTTGGTGATCCGTCAGTAAATTTACATTTTACTGACATGTTTTGTTTTTCCGTCGGTAAATTTATTCATAATTTTGTTAAAAGTTTTCCTACATTTAATTTTATTTGATAATCTTACAATTGATGTATAATTTATACAGTTATCAATTATCTGTTGATAATATTTTGATTTGTTTCTACATTTAATTTGTTAAAACATAAAGTTGATTGATGATATAAAATAAAATTATCTTAATTGATAATAAAAATTATTATCTACAATAATAAGTATTTAATTTATACAGAATGACTACAACTATGCTGTTCATTTGGTGAATGCAGATGTTCTGAATGTTGCGAAGAGGTGTTGTCCTTCTTCTTCAACCCATCCATCTCATTATGGAGTTGGGCTATGTACTCAATCGACTACTACAACTGAGTTGTTAGTCTCTGTACTGTGTTCCAAAGCTCATGGGGATGTAGATCGCCTACTAAATGTTGTTGTACTGGATGTGGAGGATTGCGAATAGCATGTATTCGCAAATGAACTTAAGCCGAAGATCCTTCCACGACGGTCCATACCACCCACTGCTTGAAGATATATTTGACTCTCATCAACATCTTCAGGTTGTTGAGATTTTCGTTGAATGATTTTTTGTATTTGATGAAGGTTACACCGTCATACTTCTTAGTATGAGTGTGCAAAGAGAACTGACGAAGTCTAGGCTTCCTGTCGATAGACTTTTCTTACATCAAAATAAAATATTATAAGTGAACTACAATTTACAAAATTTCAGCAGAATTTTCTCTATTTTTATGATATTTACCCCCTATTGAATAAAGAAAGTAACTCAACAACACAATTATATATGGCACTAGATATTTATAATATTATCATTCTCCATAATACACATATTTTTATTCCAAAATTCACACATCAAATTAAATTGAAATATATCAACGTAAAAAAAATTAGAATATAAGTGTAAAGTGTAAATACTTATGAGTCTCTCTGCATGCCTGTGGTGGATAATAGATTCTTCAGTGTGCATGGGACACTGCTGCAAACTACTCCATATTTCTTTAGAAATATAAGGAGGTTGTACACTAGTCTTGTGTATCGCACCAACAAAGTCTCTATAATGTGTACGAGCTCGTATCTCTCACACTTTATAAATAATCGCGTCAAATTCAAAATCCAAAAAAAATTTCTAAAAAAAGAAAAAAAACATACAATAAGTACTTATAACCTCCAATATTTATCTAATTAATGTATAAAAATAAATTAAAAATATATCTAATTAATGTATAAAAATATATATCTAATTAATGTAAAAAATTAATTACAAAAAATACAAAAAATATTTATTGTACCTCAAACTCATAATAATAAAAATCATTTGTTGCCTGAGATATATTCTTCCTTATATAACTCTCAAGATCAATCTTCTCCTTAAACTTGAATGTCATGTTTCTTGAGCACGGTCCAGACGGAATCAACCCAATTAAAAACAAATTTATATCATTTTAAAATTTAAACCTATAACTTAATTATAAACATATGGTGTTTCATGTATTTTTACTTACAAATTGTTGACAATTGTGATATAAATTCTTCCATCAACTCCCTCAGCTCCAGGCTAGAGGTCACCTCCTTCATCTCCTGATATCTCTGTCGGTATAAGGGTGGTGGATGGTGTAAAATTGCTGGATGGTGTAGCAGCAGTATAGAAGATGATGTCTCATCTGAATGTGTAATAGATGGAGGTACAACATCTGATTTTGTTGCAACTGGAGATTGTGATGCTTCACTTGGAAAAGTAACTGACTCCAAATCGTGGTCTAAACCTTGGTTACATCATATCCTATTTTCTCTTTGGTGGCATATTTTAACCTGAAATTCATATTTTTCAAATTCATTATTTGCACACATAGGCTTCTAAAATTCTTGAAAGCATCTAAATTTTCTTTCAAAATTGATACCCAAGTATATCTCGAATAATCATCAACACAAATTAAAAAATATCTTATTCCACCAATGCTATTATGTTGTGTTGTACTAACCAAATCCATTTGAATTAATTCAAGTATGCGTGATGAGGTACTGTGTCTAACCCTTTTATATGGTGCTCTTATGTGTTTACCATTTAACATGCACTACAAATTGATTTCCCTTCTTTGTTCATTTTGGCTAGACCTTTCATAGCTTCAAATTTCATCAATTTGCTAATGAGATCAAAATTTACATGTCTAAGATTTTGATGCCATAAATCAATGTTATTGTCGTGAGTAGCTGATTTATAGGTGGTCATGACCTGCAACATGTAGTAATTGTCGGCTGATCATTTGCCACTCACAAGACATTCTTCTTGTTTAATTAGCACCTTGCATTCATCATTTGTAAATTTAACTAACAAACCATCATCACAAAGTTGGCTTATACTCACTAAATTGGCTTTTAATCCATTGACATGGAGCACATTCTTGAAGGGAGGCAATCCATCCACGCATAATGTTCCTCTACCAATCACTGAAGCCTTCTTTCCATCTCCGAAGGTCACATGACCATCCATACAACTCTGATAATCAGTTAAGTAATTCTTTTCCCCTGTCATATGGCGTGAACATCCACAATCAAAATACCAACCATGTTGCAAAGTTGCCTTCATCGATTTAAAAACCACGAGGGCTTGCAATTCATTCTTTTTCACCCAAGTAGATTTCAGTACTAAGAGTTGATGTTGAGATTTTTGTGAGGGACGTAGAATTCTTCAGCTTTAGCTTCTTTGAAACAGCATTTGCAGTAACTAGTAACATCTTTGCCTTATATGCCCAATAACTACACAAAAATGACACATGGGTACAAATCTTCGATTCTTTCTCGATGTTTCTTCTTCTCGGACAAATCTGGACACATCATTTTTCTCCTTATTCACTTTAGGGCACTCACCCTTATAGCTAATGCCTTGAATATCCCCTTTAACCTTACCAATTTTCATTAACTTTTCTATTTTTTTTGTGTGTCCATTCAACATTCTCAATCCCTTTTCGGTACTTGCTTATTTCATTCTAGCTTCACCAAGCTCCTCTAATGCCAACATCAATTTCTTTTCTAACTCTTGAATGGTGTTCTTTATGGAAAGATTCTCTTCTTTCAATCTTTCATTCTTTCTACACGTTTTCACTCATTTTCAAACATAACTTTGTAAGCCTTGTAAATATTCTCCTTTTTATCATCTAGGCCACTTCCATCACTGACATAATCTGATATTAGGTCTTGAGCTGAGTTGTTTTTGTTTTTCTCGAAATTTTCCAATTTTTCACCTTTTTCATCTTCAGTTACTTCCTTCTCAGTTACTGTTAAGCAGGAAACCAGACTTTTGCTATATAAAGCAACTAACACAGCATCATTAGCGATTTGTTCTTCATTACCTTATTCACTCTCGGATTCATTCTCACTCCAAGTGTTAGTAAAGGATTTTCCTTTTCTCTTCTTCAAAATATTAGCACATTCAGCTTTAACATGCCCAAAACCTTGACACTCATGACATTGGATTATCTTCACCTTCCTTTCACTCTTTTGAGTTTTGGCTTGTTGTTTTAAGTTATTATTTGATGAACTCCCACCATGTTGTCTAAACTCGGGTATGTCCTTTTTCATTCTTTTCAGTCATTTACCAAACTTTTGTCAGAGTAGTACCAAATCTTCATTTTCATTCGATTCATCTTTCGCATCATTCACACCTTTTCCAATTTCAATCTGTAGTGCCAATCCTTTACTTCTTTCTTGCTTATCCTTAAAAGATTCATTTCTAAATTTGTAAGAATTCCAATTACTTTTTCCAATGATAGATCATTAATGTCGTGTGTCTCTTCTATTGTTGTAATTTTCATAATAAATCTCAGAGATAATGATCTTAACGTCTTCTTAACTAGTTTCAAATTAGAATATTTATTCCCGAGTTGATGTGCCTGATTAGCTATATCTTGCAGTCTTTCAATGAAGTCCCCAATAGTCTCATTTTTATCCATCTTCAGTTCTTCAAACTTCACAGCTAACACCTGTAGTTTTGACGCTATCATAGATTTGGACCCTTCATGAATAGTCTGCAAAGCAACCTATGCTTCTTTAGCCGATTCACAGGCTGATATCATTGAGAAGCGTCCTTCATCAACATCACTAAATATCGCATGCATTGCTTGTGAGTTTCTAAGTGCACTTTCTTCTTCGGCTCTTGTCCATTCAATTGAATCTTTTTAAACTGCCTCTACTTTATCATCAGTAAGCATTAGATGAGTCCACCCATATACTACCGAATGCCAAGTTTTTGTACCCTAAGCTTACTCTCATCTTTTATTTCCATGCAGGATAGTTAGATTCATCCAACAGTAGTGGTCTAGTGATTGATGCACCCTCTCTTTTAGCCATGTTCGCGAAACTAGGATCTGCATCAACTTGCTACCAAGTTCTGAATCGGTGACCTTTCTCTTATACCAATTGAAAAATCGTAGAGGGTAGTAGTTCCACAAACTTTCAAATTCGTTTCTAACAAAAAAATTCATAAAAATTAAAAGAACAAAAAAAATAAATCAACACCGAGATTTGTTAACGCAGTTAAGCACATCTTGCTTACGTCTGCGGGACCCTCATCTAGCTTAATACTTTCACGAAAATATAATAGATTTACCCAAGGCTTTACTAAGCCAACACCACTTAACCCTTGTCACTATCTCTCAACCTCACTTCCCGTGAAAGTATTTCACACTCAATAGTACAACCGTCTCATATTAACCTCAACAGAGGATTTTTTCAATCAATCTTTTACCGAAAGAATGATAAACAAATAACTCAAGTGATTAAAATAATAAAGAACGAAAACTAAAATAATAAAGAACGAAAACTAAATACAAAGATAATCCGCTCTTTAAAATGGATCTGAAAAGTTTTGAGAAAAATTTGCAAAATCACGCAATACTTTGGACTACCTTATGACTGCACCAAGAACATATTCAGTGTGACATATCAAACAATTAAGCCTTCACCAAAATCACCCAAGAAATATAAACCATAGGCATAGTGACTGCACACCCAACAATCGACCAATCGCTAGAAGTCACACGCACAAGAAAGTTATAGAGCTATGAGCCACACACCAAAAATCAATACACGCCCGTGAACCACGTTTTTACACAACCGTGAGAAGGTAGCAGTAGTAACAACAACACCTACCAAATTCACATCAGCCGTGCTGGAGACATACATGATACTTGCCATAAAGAGCCATACTCCAACCGTGAAACCAATTCACTTAATTCTTATCCCAAAAATTCAATAGTACACATATCAATCACCAATGTGATAATAATAGAATTCAATTTTGTGTAGGATTCTTTCACAGCTATAAGTTTAACAATTACATCTTTTTGAATCCAATTATAATTAATATCTTATATATTCAATTAGTAAATAAGATGCCAAAATTAAATAAAACATATTCTATATATGTTAACAGAAAGAGTAGTGCTTTCTGATAGTTTTGTAGGAAAATCCCGGGTTGTACATCATATGTACCAGGTGCGGAAAACAAAAATTTTTGTTCCCGGGACCTTCCCGA
>JANZLH020000137.1:464681-476249 GCA_026770325.2 Erythroxylum fimbriatum
GCAGAAAGCCAATTGCACACATCTTCAAGAAGCCGATAAGAGTACGAAATATTTTCATGCCCTGGCCTGTAAACGTAGTCGAACTAAAATGCTCACTCATCTCACCCAGGCCGATGGGTCGGAGACCACCTCTCTTGCAGAAGTTTCGGATTTATTGACCAGTTACTTCTCTGACTTATATGGTGCTTCCCCGGCTTGCTCTCCGATTGACTTGAGTGTCCTGTCCAATGGCCCAGTTCTTGACCCTGAAGCTCAAGCTCGCCTGCTTGCCCCCTTTTCCCCTGCTGATGTTCGGCAGACTTTATTCAGCATTGGGAGTGACAAGGCGCCGGGGCCTGACGGTTTCTCTGCTGAATTTTTTAAAAGCCAGTGGCCTCGAGTGGGGCAGACAGTCTGTGATGCGATACTGGAGTTTTTTAGGTCGGGTCGCCTCCTCACCCGACTGAATCACACGGCCCTTACGCTCCTTCCAAAGAATTCTCGTCCAAGAGTGCATGAGTTCCGCCCTATCTCGTGCCTGAATGTTGTGTATAAAGTTATTACAAAACTGTTGACGTCGAGGATGGCTGTGGAGCTGGATTCCATCATCGACCCTGCGCAGTCGGCTTTTGTGGGTGGTCGACGCTTACGGGACAATGTCTTCTTAGCCCAGGAGTTGGTTCGTGGGTATAGTCGGAAGCGTATCTCCCCTCGATGTCTGCTTAAAGTGGACATAACAAAGGCCTATGATTCTGTGTCCGGGGATTTCTTGCGGGCGATGCTGCATGGGCTGGGGTTCCCTCCCCGGTTTATTTCATGGGTCATGGTTTGTGTGACAACGGCTTCCTACTCGATTTCTCTCAATGGGGTCCTTCATGGCCTGTTTCCGGGTAGGCGGGGTCTCCGCCAAGGGGACCCCATGTCACCTTCTCTGTTTTTATTGTGCCTGGAATACCTGTCTCGGTACCTGAAGTTGCAGACTTCTTGTGGCTCCTTCCATTTCCACCCTAAGTGTCATCGGTTGCGTATGTCCCACCTAGCTTTTGCCGATGATTTAATGCTCTTCTCTAGAGGGGATTTGTCGTCTATTCGGGTGTTGCTGGATGGGCTGCGGACTCTGAGTAGTGTCGCGGGATTGGCGATCAACCCTCAGAAGTCCAACATCTTTCTCGGTGGAGTCCTTGGTAGTGCTAAAGATCAGCTCCTGAGTCTGGTCGATTTCCCTGAAGGTTCGTTCCCTGTGCGCTACCTCGGGGTCCCCTTCGCTCCGTTAAGAATTTCGGTAGCCCAGTACTCGGCTCTTATTGATGTGGTTGAAGCGTATTTGAGTTCTTGGCGGGAGAAAAGCCTTTCCTACGCTGGCCGCTTGACTCTTGTTCAATCTGTCATACAAGGGGTCCTTTCTTTCTGGATGCAGGCACTGCCTCTCCCGGCCACCGTTCTTGATAGGGTCACAGCTTTGTGTCGTCTCTTCCTTTGGGGCGGTCGTCACTTCCGCGTGGCCTGGGATTTTATGTGTGGACCGAAATCTGAAGGCGGGCTTGGCCTCCGGCATACGAAAACTTGGAATGATGCTCTGTTGGCTACCGCCTTATGGAATCTTCATGCGGAGGCTAACTCCCTCTGGGTTCGCTGAATGCATGCCTACCATCTGAGGGGCACGTCGGTTTGGGATTGGAGACCGCATAGCCGTGATTCTCCCCTTCTTAAACGCTTAGCCTCCATTCGCGGCTCACTTATTGTCTCCCTGGGTGGCCGGTCTTTGGTGGTCCCAGGGGTGTCCTCTTTATGTCGGGGCGGCATCTTACCATCGGCCCACGTCTATGAACTTCTCCGGGTTAAGCGCTCTCATCGGCCTTGGATGTCTCTGATTTGGCAGCATTATATTCCTCCCAAATTCTCCTTTGTGGCCTGGCTGGGTATGCAAGACCATCTGCCCACAAAGGATCGCCTCATGTTCTTGGATATTCCCCGGAGCTGCCCCCCTTTGTTCTGTTGACAATGAAACCGTGGCTCATTTATATTTTGTGTGCCCCTTTACAAAGAATGTTTGGTCTTCGATTCGTGGCTAGCTTCGGTTACCACGGGAGATGACGACTCTAAGGAGCTCTGTCCGGTGGATCCGTACAAATCACAGAGGCTCCTTGCTCCGCTGTAAAGCAGTGAAGCTTGCCTTTCTTGCCACTATTTATTTGATCTGGAAATCCCGGAATGCTGTGTTAATGGATGCTGCCGTTATTTCGTGCGCTGCTCTGGTTGCCCAGGTTAAAACTCATGTCTATAAGATCCTCTATCGCCTCTATCCGGTGGAGCTTATTGATTTCTGACCTGCCGGATTCCTCTCGCATGTGGTGGCCTACTTGGATGCTGGCAGAATCTGTGCCGGCGGGCTCGAGCTGATGGTGGAGTTCCCGTTGTAGCGTGTGTTTGTTGATGTCTGGACCTTTTGCTGTTGTCCATTGGGGTGACTCTTTTGTGGTTTATTTTCTGGGCCGTTGTTAGCCCGTCTTCTTTTGTGGCTTGGGCCTTTGCCTATTTGTAATTACTCGGGTATGCCCGTTTGATGTTGTAACTTTTTCATGTGAAATTCAATTCAATTTTACCTGGAAAAAAAAAGTATCTGATGGGTTTAGACGCCGATTCCAAACTAGGTGCCCTAGAAATTTGACATACTTAAAAAAGCATACAAGTTTCAAGTTTTCTAATTTATGTCCGAATGAATTACTGATGGAGAAAGGAATATCCTGTCCACAGAATAGCAGTAAAACACACCATCAAAGAAATTTTGGAAAAAAAATTCTTGTCATGGATGTAACGGATTTGATGAAATGCCAAAAAGAAGAACATAGAAATGATAGACGAGGTTTCAAGTAGACATGAGAGTTCTGTTTTGATGGGTTATTCAACGATTATTACTGTTGTATCTTCTTTATTCATCAGTCTATTTTAGGCAGGCTTGGACCTATGGCTTTGGATTCTCCAATCTAAGCCTGCTTAGGAGTGGGTCCGCCCCAATCCCTATGTCGTGATACTTTTTGCTAGCTAGCACAGAGGATACAGAAATTAATAAATTTGCTGCCATCACCGTTTCCCACGCCGCAAATTGTCGCCGGCGTCGATTCCCTGCTTTGGATCTGCTTGAACAGGTTGTATGATGGTATAGTACAAACCGTTCCTCATTTCTGAGCCAATTAGATCTGATGCATCTGTCAAGAATTGTTGACATTGACATACCAACCTCTTGATTGATTCGTGTTCTTTGAATCAATGTCGCTGTCGTCTTCAAAGTTCAACAACAGCAACAACAGTGTATCTATTGCTGTATCAGATGACGAATCAGACGGAGTTAGTAGGACCCATGCCCGAGCACGCAGGAAGCGCAAGAAGCAACACGGCCAGCAATCCAGGAGCTTATCGGTGTGGCTTCGTAGGATGCTCCTCAAGTACTGGATGGTACTCGTCTTCATTTCAGCAAGTGGGTTACTTGTATTTGAGGCCTCCAGGATTGTTAAAAGACCCGACTTGGAACCAAAATCTGAAGTTGAGTTGGGATTAAATGCGACTGTAAAATCCACAAAGAAATCGGAGGGAAATTTGAATCGTCTCGATCCGGTGACTAGAGTGGTTGGTGGAATTAGGGAACGTAAGTGCTTGTTTTCACCGTTTCATTGTTAATTTAAAGAGTTGTTTCAGTCATAAGGCATTATATAAATTCTTTAGTTAGCTGGAAATTAATTGATTCGTTGTCAATTGTGGAAGTAGTTTATTTGAATAGAATCATACGAGGATAGATCACTTCACATAGGCTTCTAGTTGGTGCAATTTATTATGTTGATGGATGTTTCTGGACTGCACTAGGTTGCTTGAAACTCCAATCTCCTGAAGAACTTGAGCACTTAGATATTCCCACGCTTGATGAACCGAGTAGTCCAGTCAAAAGCGTTGTATACATATCAGCAAAGGATGCACAGGGCATGGGAGGAACTGCTGATCTCTCTGAAAAGCGCACAGAAGCCTCACGGTTTAATTTGTTTACTGGGTTTCAATCTCTTGATCAGAGGGATAAAAGTTTTCGGGTATGAGCTGCTTTATCTTAACATCTTTGGCCAAGTCTAGGATAGGAAAGAACTGTTATATTGTTAATCTAAAGGAAGCTTCCTATGGATTTTGGTCTTCAGAGTGCTTTAATTTTATCACTTGGTAGATTTGAGTCCTTTACTGACGTTTTGTTATTTGATACGTCAGTTAATGTTTATTCATTTGGAATATGTGACTTGCAGATCAATGAAACAGCTAAAGTGCATTGTGGTTTTTATGATGAAAATGGAGGTTTTCGGATTTCTGATGAGGACAAAAGTTACATGGAAACTTGTAAAGTGGTGGTCTCTACTTGTGCATTCGGTGGTGGAGATGACCTTTATCAACCTATTGGAATGTCTAGTGCATCCCTTCAAAAGGTTAGCATTTCATTGGTGAAACAAGACATGACTATTTTAGCATCCTCGAGGCTTTTGAGCATTATGGGAAAACTGATACAGGTTTGCTATGTTGCATTTTGGGATGAAATAACACTAGCAGCTCAGGAAGCAGAGGGCCACATAATTGGTGAAGATCATTTTATTGGGAGGTGGCGTGTGGTAGTTGTAAGGGATCTTCCTTTCACTGACCAAAGGTTAAACGGTAAAATTCCAAAGGTACTTTCTGTGCAATTTTTCTTTAGACTTGATGAAGAAAGATGTACTTTAAAAATTGCACTATGGTTCCTCCTTTGGCAAGTTTTACTTTATTTTTATTCACTTCTCATTTGTCGGTTTCTTATTGCTAATAGTTCTTGAATCCTGTTCTATGCAACTATCATCTTCCTTGCACTTACTGTTTTTAACAACTTTGGCAAGTTTTACTGGATTTTTCTTCTCTTCTCATTTATAGGTTTCTTAGTGCTAATAGTTCTTGAATCCTGTTGTATGCAACTATCATCTTCCCTGCACTTATTGTTTTTAACAACTTTGGCAAGTTTTACTTTATTTTTTTGCTCTTCTCATTTGTACGTTTCTTATTGCTAATAGTTCTTGAATCCTGTTGTATGCAACTATTATCTTCCTTGCACTTATTGTTTTTAACAACTTTGGCTCGTTCTTTTTGGTGCTCTTGTTTCCTATAATTTCTTACAATGTGAAGTGCAAAAAACTGGAAGTTGACAAATATCATGATAACAGTCATTTCCTTGTCAGTACCTTTTGTTATTGGGAAAATCTATGTTAAAGACATATCATATCGTTCCTTGATGTTATTGGTCCAAAGGGATTGAGTTGTGCTGTTTTTATATTTTTGTCAAAAGAGTGAGGCTTTGTTGTTGCATGTATCAGGGTATGTTCTTGCACCGTACAAACTACTTTCTATTTACACGTACATAATATGTGTGTGTGATGCAATTACTTGATAAAATGTGGTTAAGATTGACAGACATCAGTGAGAGTCATGTGTGATTTTGTGTATTTTGTTTCCAATGGCATCATGTTTGTGCATTCTTCTTTTATCGAATATTCCATTTCATGGTTTTCTGTAGAATTAATATCTCCTTGTTGGGCCTTGTCAACTTTTTGTCATCAGATGCTTGGACATCGTCTATTTCCTCATGCTAAGTACTCTATTTGGGTGGATTCGAAGTCTCAATTCAGGAGAGACCCTTTGGGTGTCCTGGAAGCTCTTCTTTGGGGTTCAAATTCTGTATTGGCAATTTCAGAGCATGGAGCTCGAAGTAATGTGTATGATGAGGCTAATGCTGTTGTGAAGAAACACAAGGCCAGCCCGGAAGAAGTTGAAGTTCAACTGACTCAGTACCGCCGAGATGGCCTACCCAAAAACAAGAGATTCAATGGAAAGAAAGGTACTGTTTTCCTATGTTTAATTTTGTCAGGAAGATTGAACTAATTGTACATGTGACTCACACTAGGATAAGAGGAAAGTGGCCCTAATACCAAGCAAAGCATGGATTAGGTTTTGAGCATATGTTTGAATGAGCTTTGTTTAACTCTGAACTTAGAAAGTCCTGCCTAGTAGTTCCTAGTAAGAAAGGCTTCAATTCCCTTGTTTAAAATGTTAGTGACAAGATCAGTTGTGGCAGAGGCCATTTTGTGATGAAGCTTCCCAGGCCATCTCCGTTACATCTTTATTTTAGAAGGACGGCGAGCTATTATCTAACTAGTGTTAACAAATCTCTGGCATTTTCAGCTTTGAGCGAGGCTTCGGTTATTGTGAGGCAACATACAGCAATGACGAATCTATTAATGTGCCTCTGGTTTAACGAAGTTGTTCGTTTTACTTCGAGGGATCAGCTGAGTTTTCCTTACGTTCTTTGGCGGCTGAAAGTGGTGAGTAATATCAACATGTTCCCTGTTTGCGTCCGAAAAGATCTTGTTAATAGCATGGGCCATAGACGCAAGGCTAGACCTTTGGCAGGATAAATCTTCTGAATCATCATCATATAGTTTTCACCCTTTTTACAAGCTGGCTCCATGGTGCTGATTTGCTGATAAGACTTCATGTAACCACTAATCATTAGTTCAATTTGTTAACCTCTTTACCTTTCTGGTCACTTGTTCCTCCATGTGTCTTTTGCATTTACAATAAAAAGAAAAATGGAAATAATGCATCAGATGAAAGTGGCGGGTGAGAACGAAAGCACGTGAACATGTGATGGGCATTAATACGGAGTAGGTCAGGTAAGTTCCAATCTTCTCAGAATTTATTTCATGTCCATAAATGCCCACTGGCTCCCAACTCCAAAGAAGAAAAGTACGCAACCACCGCGCCATAATTGCTAGACCGCCATCCACATCTTTTGTCAACAATTCCTACCCTTTTTAACTGAGAAAATGAGCATCAACTTTTACTTTCAGATCAGACACAATTTGTGATTTACATGCAAATGGAATAAAGAGAAAAGGTAAAGAAACATATGAGTATATAATACTATACCTACCTCGTGAGCTGGGATTGGGAATTAATATGTGATGTAAACAAGTAACCGACTTTGTAGGTTTTTGACAGCTTATCTTAAAGAATAGTCAACTTACAGTTGTATTATCATCCCCTTCATCACACCCAATAAAACAAGATCAGAATAGGTCTAATAATATGCAGTTTTATCATTATATAATAAAGAGGTTATTTTTCGTAGACCCACAATGCAAATGTGACCAAAAAAAATGATGCAGATTAAAAAGTAAATAAGCACCTTCAAGGGGTGTGGCTTGATAGTTGAGAGTGAGGCTTGATTTCGGTTAAGTCTCAGGTTCGATTCCCTGCTAACCCCTCTTGTAAGTAGGGTGTTAAAAAAAAAAGTAAATAAGCAAAACTAACACGCGAAATAATTATGTAAATAAAATTATAAAAAATAAATAAAAATAAAATATAACGAAGAGATATACTTAATAATGGCCAGCGTTATATACCTCTTATTCAATCCTGTTTAAAATTTACCATGAACATTAAATTGCATATTTTCCGGGATGACAATTGTTTTTTTTTTTTTTGAAAGTCGGGATGACAATTGTTGAACAAGTCCTAAATTTAGTAGTTTTTAACGGATGGGTTCATGGGTTAAGTTTAGGATTAAACTAACTCAAGACTCAATTATTCGAAGTAAAATAATATCATTTTATTTAGAATAGTTAGATCTCGGATAGGCTTAAACTTGGATAGTTCAGGTCAGGACTCAATTAAAAAAATTATTTTGATCTATATTTTAAAAAAATTGTTAGATCCCTACATATTTATTGTAGTTAGAAACAATATTTTTAAAAACCAGACTAGAAGTTAAACTTGTAAGATAAAGAATTTAAGATATAAAATATTTAAAGGCATTAAATTGTCATAAAATTGATTAAAAATTAATTAAAATTAAATAACTTAAAATACGACCAAGAGATATTTTTCTTATCAATCGAAAAATTTAAAATTTAATAAAAAAATTATTAAATAAAAATTAATTAACTTATTTTAATTTATAAAAATTTATTGAAAGCCGGTATATTTTAATCATCGGTTAGAAAGATATCATGTTATTTATGTGATCAATTGATCTTCTAAGACGAATAACCTTATCCACAATATTTTCTTAATTGGGTGTTTGATAAAATTCAAGTAAATAAAGAAAAAGACTTTTATTTGTTGGGAGTTATGAAAGTTATTAATTGGTTTCGGCTGCCCTGTGTTCCGGTTTTCTTTCCCATCTTGCTTTCCCACAACCTTCAATACCTTATAAAACATCAGAACTCTTTTTTGACTCCCCCATCTCACCAAAATGTACACTCTAAGGCTGCTCGTGACCGCCATTGTAGCGGCCGTTTTCGTCGGTGTAGCGGCAGCGCAGCATCCTACACAAGCACCGTCCTCCTACATGGGACCGTCGGCCAAGACACCCTCACCGGGTTTTGGCCCGTCGGCTCCGGGGCCGATCTCAAACGACTGCATAGCGCCGCTGTCGAACGCGTCGGACTGCTTGAGCTTTGCGCAAGAAGGAAGCAACTTGACGGTGCCGGACAAGAAATGCTGCCCTGAGCTTGCGGGGTTGGTGGACAGCAACCCCATCTGTTTATGCCAACTACTAGGTGGAGGTCTCAAGGGTTATGGGATCAGTATTAATCTCACTAGAGCTCTCAAGCTTCCTTCTATTTGTCGTGTATCTACTCCTCCTGTTAGCTCGTGCTCAGGTACACGTGGTTTCTTCTTCGTTAATTGCCTTCCTGTAAAAACAAGACGTAACAATGCATGAACTGAAGCCATACTTTTACATTACTGATCCCATAATCCTATTCTAAACGTAGTGTCAGTAATCAGAATCTTAGTTTGACCTAATTCTAATGAAAATGTCTTTATGTTTGATAGCCTTTGGATACCCAGTAGCTGCTCCAACACCAAGTGAAATGTCTATGGCACCAGGTAATAATGCCTATTAGGCTATTAATATCTTCACATCATATATGAATCTAGTATTAATTTGAGATTTGATTCAATTAAGTTCATGTCATTACATTACATTCACTTAAATTCAATCTTCATCGATGTCGAGTGGATTAAAATTTGTGTGGAAATGCAACTGTACAGGATCATCTTCAAGCATTGCAGCTCTGCTGCAGCACTCTTTCTTGGACTAGCATTTGCTGCGTATCTACTTACATTCTTCTGAGACAGTCTTCTCTAGCTTGTTGGATCTCATATTTATTTCAAATTCCTCCATTTATACACATGTTGTGACCAATTCTATGAATAGCCGTTAAAAGCTGAATTACTAATAATTTGTAGCAGATTGTAGTTTTTTTTTTCTTTTATGGAGTGGTACCATTTAATCTTTCTTCTTCTCCATTAATTACTCAAGCTTACATATACTTAGAGCCAATCAATTGATTGTAAGGATGGTAAAAAGGCATATGCCCAACATGAAATTAAGTTTTAAAAGACAATATTTTTCCGAGCAGGTCCGACCCGGGACAAGGACAGATAGAGCACCTGCTTAGGCCCAGCCTCGTGAAAAATAAAATAGGCAACAAAAAAAGTCCAATCTTATTTTATTTTGTACTTTATGAGGATCTTGATATACACAAAGAACAACAAAAGTCTCCAATTTTATCTCTTTTGTTTTTTACAAGAGCCCACTTTTGATGATTATAGAAAACAAAAAAGGTGAAATAGAAACTTTTTTTAACTTTTCTTAGGGCTTATAAAATGTAGGAACGGCCTTGGGCCGGTGCTAGGTGCACAACTTAAATTCTATTCCAACCTTCATCCAAAATATATCACAACCACACACACACATATATTAGTATTAAATTAATTTCATGTCAAAATATCCAAAACTCATTTCAACAAGTAGATTTGGACTTTTTCAATGAAGTAATTTTGGGTTTAGATTTACTTATTTAAACTTAATTAAATTCAAGATTATTAAAAAAAATTAGATTAAAATTAAGTTTTAAAAGCCTGACTTATTTAAACTTAATTAAATTCAAGATTATTAAAAAAATTAGATTAAATTTAAGTTTTAAAGGCCTGAATCTGACTCGACTTTAATTGATTGATATAAATAAAAGTGGGGTATGGCTATTCTTAGAAACTTTGAAAGTTAGGTAAAAGCAATTTTTTTTGATAAAGAAGAAAAAAAACATAAAATTACAAGGTAAGTCGTGGGAATCTAGTCCCGGCCATATTCTCTAAAAGAAGAGAAAGGCACTCAGAAGGTGTGGTATCAAAATAAGTAATTCCGATGTCAAACTGTTCAGCATAGGTCACTAGCCAGTCAGCGCATCTGTTGCCCTCTCGATAGATATGTTGACGAACAACAGTCCAATTCAGAGTAAGCAATACGTGAATCCCCCTCACGATAGGATGGATAGAGGTTGAGCGGTCGGCTGCGGAGGAGATTAAGTTGATCACGGCAATAGAGTCCACTTCAAGATCAATCAGGCGAGTTTTTTAATATTGATGTTAGATGATTCATACTTTTTTTTTGGATGCTTTGAAAAAAATATCAATATCTATTTAATTAAACTAAAAAGGTTTATATTAGAAAATTGAGTTTGAGATCAAATTATACAATAAAAAAAAAAGTGTTAAGACACATGCATAAGTGATTAGTAAATTTTGAAAAAGATATTTTGAAGTTAAATTTTTTAAAAATTAAAATAAAATTTAATACTTCTGAATAAAAAAATTTAAAAGCTTATGATTTGACCTAATCTGTAAAATAAAACATTTGATAATACTTAAAGAGTGTCATAAGGGTGTCTCAATGCAATTATTATTTTCTGGT
The DNA here is from genome assembly GCA_026770325.2 of Erythroxylum fimbriatum. Classification (NCBI taxonomy): domain Eukaryota; kingdom Viridiplantae; phylum Streptophyta; class Magnoliopsida; order Malpighiales; family Erythroxylaceae; genus Erythroxylum; species Erythroxylum fimbriatum. Next base: position 475,471 of record JANZLH020000137.1, read on the forward strand.
TGGAAAGTATTATTCTTTCTTCTCTACTTATACCTTTTTCTGGACTAAGAAAACACAATGTATGAAAAAGATAGCATTCAGTTTTAATTTTATTTTATATTAATTTTAATTTTGGGCTCTAAGGTAGTCCACTTAAATCAACTTAATTTAATTTTGAAAAGCAACATTTATGTTAGTGTCATCTTTAAGTAAGGCCCAAGTGGTTATTTTTCCTAATATGTTTTCTACAAAATGTGATATAAAGTAATCAAACTCAGAAAAAAATGGGATAATAAAATACAAAATTTCAAATTTGGTTAGATTTGTTAATTTCATTATCCAACTTTTAAAGTTGGAAAATGAAATCCTACAATAATCATAAACAAACACAATAATAATAAAAGAGAGACTAAACTAATTTATACTAGTTTGATCATACGATCCAAAGTTTACGATACCGTTTTGTACTGACCGATACCGGACCAAAACTGGTACAAAACGAAGGGTAAGTTGTACCGGTTTAAATACCAATTAATACCGATTAGTATTGCTAATTTTAAAAAATTAAGGGACTTTTTTGTAAAATTTTTAAAAAAATTTTAAACTCTCCCTTCTTCCCTCCCCCCTCTCCCTCCCCCCTCTTTTTTTAAAGTTTTTTAATTAGTTATTTTATTTACTTCAGCTTTTATAATTATTATGAATTTTTAATTTTTGTTTTTAAAATAAAAATAAACATTTTTATTACTAATAATAATTATAAATGAAATAAAACTTAAAAATAATTTATTTTTATTTAAATT
>JANZLH020000137.1:476349-488137 GCA_026770325.2 Erythroxylum fimbriatum
ACTATTTTGTAATTTTTAAAAAATTTAGAGACTATTTTATAAATTTAAAAAATTATCCAAAATAGTACTCAATATTAACCGGTACTGATATAATATAATACCAGTACCAAATTTGATATGGTATTCGTAACATTGATACAACCAAAGACCTGCGTCTACTCCCAAGCGGATGAAGATGAACCTTCTATCTGTCACCTTCTTTGTTACGTTACGGGTGAAGAAAAACTCTTATAAATATTTATTAGTTTTGCTGTAGGTAAAGATTAATTTTTTATAAATCCTTTTTAATTACAAGAGGAACCCTCACAATGTACATCCCAAGTAATTTTTAAAATTACGGTAATTATATAACTGTGCAACTCAAAACATCCTTCTCTATGTCATACATATATACATAAACTTTCTAGTCTCCTAAAGCTCTTAACAACTTTATTGAATTTCCAAGATTACTCTATTTTTACTTAAAACAAACCAAAATAGTTATTAGAAACAAAAATTAACCGTTACAATAGTTAGTAACATCAGTGACGGATCCAGGGGGGGCTGGCAGGGGCTATAGCCCCAACACTAAAATTTTTTAAGAATATATACATATATATAGTTCTTTGCCTCTACAAAAAATTTGTGGTTTAAGTTCTTGCCCCCCAAGACTAAAATCCTGGATCCGTCACTAAGTAACATCAACATTGATCCATCATTCTATCATATTAGCCTAAAACTCATACATATGTTATCAAAAGCCATTGGTGAGTTAATGTGATGGTATATGTTATCAAAAGTTACTACAGTAAACCACATTGCTATGCTAATTCACCGGTCTATCCAAAATTCTAACATTGATCAACTAAAAAAATTAAAATGAGTTATTTCAAAGATTAAAATACTAATTTAAAATAAGATACGAAGCTAAAGAAAGTATAGACTTTTTTTTATTGATTTTGCAAAAACTAATTACAAAAATATAATAAAAAGGATAGAAACAATATTAAGTGTTTATACCCACAAAGTAATAATAAAAAGAGAACCTTGAAATTTTGATTGAACCTTAGAAGCTGGCTCTGTGTGCTGTGTCATGGAGTTCCGTAAAGAAATGAGAAAACATTCCCAGAGCTCAGCTACTTGACAAAATTGGATCTGTTGCGACAGCTTACATTTATCTGGCCTGCATGATGGCCTATACCCCAAGTCTCAATCTCATCATCTTTGCCTCAACTCAGCCCTGCAATTCCACCGCAAAAGAAAGTCTCAATGAAAACAATACTGGATAGAACAAGCATTGAACAAATATGTGTTGGATTGAACAAGTATGGGCAATTAGCATCTTTAGCTTAGTAGCATCATGCAGATATAAAACATTTCTTCACAATTTCAAACTCGATTAATCTTTCAAATGATATCAACCTCAGATAGTGATAACATTAGAGAATGATGGCTCAGTGTAATCAACAGCACTCTTTGGATCCAAAGATGTGTTGATAAGCCTAAGAAGACTCCGAAATGCCAAAATTGCCTTTGGATTAATATCATGCAAAGATCTTGAATACAAACTTCTGCAAGCGGAAAAAGCAGAATCAAACAACTTATCATCTTTCTTTGGACCCAGAATGCAATGCCCCAGAATCCTCAAAACTGGTTGCAGAAGCTCCCATGGCAGAGGAATCCTCCCATCCCTCTTCACAGTCTCCTGATTTTCACCATTTTCAACAACAACCCCGCCAAGCTCTTTGTACATTTCACCATCTTGACCAGACCACACCTCACAAAACTCGCAAAACTCAATCTTGGATTCCACAGGCATGAGATCTATCTTACTGTAATACAACTCTAATGCCACCCCAACAATCCTTGCCCTTCTTGTTGATCTCACTGTCCCATGAGGCTCCAAAGCTGGTGATATCACAGCAAGGTTCAACTCGGTGGAGTTGTTCTTTGCATGTTCTTTGGATTCATGATATATAGAAGGATGTGACAAATCTGGTATGTTCACAGTTATAGATTGGTTATCACGCGACGTGGTTTCATGTGCATAGAGCGCCAAGAGAACAGCTTCAAAACCAGCCAACGGTTTACGTAAAGAAATGCGAGAGAGGTAGAGGCCAGCAATGGTGGGAAGAAAACGTAAGACTACTAGCTGGAGATGGGGGTAGTCGGATTGAAACGTGTCGTAGAACCAACGGCACAGGTCGTTGTCGCCGGCTCCGGAGTCTGGTTGCCGAAGGAGGGCGGATATTTGGGAGGATATTTCGTGATCATGGAGGAGAGAAAACGCAGAGTTGATGGAGGAGAAAAGAGAAGGTGGTGCTGTGGTGAGGATTGATGAAAGAGATTGAATGGCTAGCTGGGTTTTGGATAAGGATTCATTTGATAAGGATTGAGACGGGACGGCGGTGGTGACGTTGGCGGCGGCGTCGGAGTCTTCAGACATTGGATGAGTTAATGAGACGGAGAGGGGGATGGAGAAGAGGAGGTGAATGCGTATCCAGGAGGGAGAAATGAGGAGACAAAATAGGATCTGGAAATTAGAGCGGCAATAGGCCCCAAGGTAAACGGGCCAGGGTTGGTATATTCGAATATATTTATCTCAAAATTTTAAAAATTTGTAATTTTCAGAGAGTAAATAAATACGTTAAGTAAATGTACTAATTTACTAAAATTAAAAAAAAAAACTTGAAAAAAGTGGAAGTTTATTTGAACGGTTAAAAGAAGTCGGGCTTATTCGAGTCAGTCCAAATAGAATATGCCGACATGCTACAACGCAATGTCAAGGTTCCTCGTGAATCCTATTCCTACGTACCAACCAACTTATGACGTCTGCTACTTTTTGCTCCCACCGTCCGATTGCCTGACTAATGATTGGTGATTAAAAGAAACTAAAACAATAAAAAATTATTTTCAGCGATTCCCTTTCGTTTTTGGATTGGATCCCCCGCGTCCTCCTTCACATGAGGTATTTCTGACCCCTAACCCCGCAAGTCTTCGGTTTTGTTTGATCTTTTTCTCTTCTCGAAGCATCACTGTATCGATTTCTAGAGGTACCTATTTAGTGATTTCATCTTTTTTCTATCTCGTTCTTATTTTTTGGTTGTTAGGTTTATGTTTGAAATGATTTCATAAAGTTATCGTCGTCGATCTTTAGGTTTTCGATTGATTTTGACTTCAGTTAATTTGTCATTCAGTTTCAGATTAATCATCCTCTGATACCTTTTGTTTGCTTCACTTTTTGCGCCTAAATTATCTTCATATTAAAACGATTATTTTAGATTTTGACTTACTGCGTTGTTTTTGCAGTTTTCGTTGGTTGTCCTTAAATTCTTCAAAAAGTAACAATATCTGGGATTTGATCATCGCGGGGCTTTGTGTCGGAGGATTTTGTTTATAGCTCCTTTTGAATTCTTGTGTTGGCTAGATTAACTTTTTATGGAATTTGAATGCCTACAAAGCACTAAGGTGTCTCTTGATTTGGCGTCTTGTGAGGGAAATTCTCATTCCATAGCTCAGAGTTCTGATACTTCAAAGATCACGTTAGGTTCTAATTCTAGGAAAGGAATTTCAAGCAAGTGTAGTAGTTCAAAAGAATTGTCTTGCCATGGCATTGTGACTAGCTATTGTCGGTCCATCACTGACCTTCCTGCGGCCTTGATATCTGAAATCCTCAACTGTCTTGATCCTAAAGAGCTTGGTATAGTGTCTTGTGTATCCACATTTCTTAATAGGCTTGCATCTGAGAATAACGTTTGGAAGGAAGTATATTGCGAGAGATGGGGACTTCCTAAAATTCCTGCACCACTGCTTGGGGGGGTTTCAGATGAGAAGTCGTGGAAAGAACTGTTTGTGGAGAGGGAGTTTAGGAGTAAGACGTTTCTGGGTCGGTACAGTGTTGATATTTTGTATGGCCATACTGAAGCTGTTCGGACTGTCTTTCTTTTGGCTTCTGCCAAGCTCATTTTCACTTCAGGGTATGACTCTGTTGTGCGAATGTGGGACTTGGAAGATGGTCGATCAATTGCGTCATCTAGGCCTCTTGGTTGTACCATTCGAGCTGTTGCGGCAGATACGAAGTTGTTGATTGCTGGCGGTACTGATGGCTTTATCCAAGGTTGGAGGTCGGTGGAGAGTCTCCCACATCTGTTTGACCTTAGGGGTTCTGAGGTGCCAAATACCGAATTTAGGCTGTGGGAGCATGGGGGACCCATAACTTGTCTTGCTCTGGATCTGACGAGGATGTATAGTGGTTCATGGGACATGTCTGTTTGTGTATGGGATCGTTCTTCATTGAAATGCTTAAGGGTTCTGAGGCACGGTGACTGGGTTTGGGGTCTTGTTCCTCATGATGCTACACTTGCAAGCACATCTGGTTCAGATGTGTACGTCTGGAACACTAACAATGGGACTTTGCTAACTGTCATCAGTAGTGCTCATGTTGGTAACACTTATGCCTTGGCTAGAAGCCACACAGGAGACTTCATTTTTACTGGAGGAGAAGATGGGGCTATTCACATGTTTGAGATGACAACTCACACCATGAAGGCAAAGGCTTTTAGGTTGGCAACTTGGATTCCTCACACGGGCCCTGTATATTCTCTTGCATTTGAATTTCCTTGGCTTGTTTCAGCTTCTAATGATGGGAAGATGTCCCTTATAGATGTTAGAAAATTGTTGAGGACAAATAGGCACACTTCAACAAAGACAATTGCAAGGTCTAACAACGTTGATAGACGGAATGTGGAGCCACCGCAGAGGATGCTCCATGGGTTTGGGCCCAACTTATTTTCTGTGGATATTGGTGCTGACCGTATTGTATGTGGAGGAGAGGAAGGCGTTGTTAGGATGTGGAACTTCACACAGGCTTTGGAAATTGAGCAAAGGGTCCGTGCTCTAAGAGGAATTCGATTGGAGAACCGAATGCGGAGGCGTAAGCTTCAAATAGAGATGAACTGCAAGGGTGGTCGGAGTGATCAGTGTTCAGTTGCAGCAAAGAAAAATGCACTCCATGGAGAAAGGAGTAGTGGGTGGCATAATAAGCGTGGTATGAGTGGCAAGTTGAAGGCATAATAGCCAATGGTAATCATATTTCAAGGCAATGGAACCTCATGAATTTGCAGATAGCAAAGTTGCAATTGAACAAAACATTTATGATTTAAGTTAGTATTTACATTTCTGATAGTTATTGGATTTACTCAAGTAGCATTGGGCATACCTTCTGAATTCTGCAGGATATACCCTTCTGAATTATCAGAAACGTGATCATCCAACTTCGATGTCTGAATTCTGCAGTAGCATAGGAGGGTTGTTAACTTGGTAGGAATGCTAACATTTCTCTTACCCGTTTCTCCTGTTTTGCTTGGAGTTCCTCTTCCTTTGTGCCAAATGCAATCTTTTTCCTTGGCATATATCACTTTGTGCTTTATTTCTAGGATAAATTATAAAAAATTTTAGAACTTTACTCAATTTTATAATACTAACTTAAAATTTAAAATATAGTATTATAATATTCCAACTTTTAATTATGCCATTTGTCTTTTTGTCACGAGGCTGCTAGGTGAATTATCACTCTCATGTGTCAAATTAATATTTAAAACAAATAATAATAATAATAATAATAATAATAATAATAAATTTCTTAAAAACACTTGCAACTTCCACCATTCTCCACGCATAATTTTCCTATAACATTCAAAAGTCTCTTCTTTTTGTGCTTCTCTCCCAAAATTTAAAGCAAAATTAGCTAAACTTTCTTCATTTTTTGGAAGAATTGTGACGCATGGACAATTACCCCTGTTTTTGCCTTTACTATTGTGTTTCATCACCGTTGGTGTCACTGCCTTGCCTGAGATGGCCACCATTGTCGTAGGAGAGAAGCCAAACTGAAACTCATTGGACCCAATTGAAGATGCACAAGAAAGAACCACCCAAGTGAAAGAATCATCTTGATCAACCCATTTACCCAAAGGATGGTGGTGATTGAAGGAACTCAAGGCTTGGACTCTCTGCCTGGACACGTGACTACAAAATATGTTGAGCCACCAGCTTCAAAGGCGTCAATAAAGGTCATGCAGGGTGTGAAGATTGAAGATATTAATGGTAAAGTTGGTGCAAGCGTTATATGTTTGGAAGAGGAGGAACATGGCGTTAACGTTAAGAAAATGCTGCAAACATAGGGTTCACATGAATTGTATAGAGAGGTGGTTGGAGATACATAGGTCATGCCCTGTTTACAAGTGTTATATGCCTGTTGGTTAGGAATTCGACAGGAAGAAAGATGAAGCTGAAAGGAGATTTGGAAGAGAAATTTGGGTTTGTTCTTTTAGAAAGAATTTTATTATTTATAAATATTAATTTTAATACTAGATAATAATAATAATAATATATGAGTTAGTTACCTAACGTCACTTTTTAAAGTTCGGATTAATACTCTCTAGCTTATAAGAAGACTTTTTTTTTTATACAACGGAAAAAGCACAAATTACAAAATCCTTCGAGGGAGACTAACCTCGACCATATCTTCTAAAAGAAGAGTGGCACACTCAGATAGTGCCCTATCAAAAGTGGTGAGCCCGAGTCTCAAAGTAAAAGCATGGTTGGCTAGCCAGTCAGTGTACCGGTTGCCCTCTCGATAAGTGTGACGAGGAATAACTACCCAGTTTCGGATAAGAAGTTCATTGATGCCCAGGACCAAAGGATTAAGAGACAGGGCGTGATGTGAGGCGTCGGAGAGGAGCTCTTGAGCCACGATAGAGTCCAGTTCAAGGATCACGCGGCGAAAACCGAAGGTCCAGGTCAACTGAAGACTCGAGTAGACGCCCCAGAGTTCAGCCGAAACCGAGGAACAACGGCCTATATTTTGAGCAAAACCTCCTAGCCAATCGCCAGAGCGATTTCGAATGAGAACTCCTGCAGTGGCTGAGGAGGTGGTGTTGCAACACGCCCCATTCGTATTCAGTTTGACCCACTCAAGAGTGGGCGGGCACCACCCAATAAAATGTGCAGATCGTGCGCGAGGGACCAAGCGGGCGCAACCAAGCGAAGCTGAAGCCTGGGAACTCAGGCGGACATGATTGAGGATGATACCAGCGTGATCAAACTAGACAAGAACTTCGTAATCACATGTCCTCTTAAGGACTAAAGATTACCATACATTTAGAGTGACAAAGTAACCATTAGCATTGCATGTAATGGGGGATTCAGTTGATTGTTGAGAAACAATCTGTTTTACCCTTTTGTTCATAGTTCATAGCCAACTAAGGCTCTGATGCTACCCTTCTTCATCACAAGAAGTACAGACAAATGCCTATTCCATTTGCTTTAATTGCTTTTCTTGAAAATGAATGCTCTTCATCAGATGTTTGTAAGATGACGGCTCTTCAACTGGTTAGATGATGAGCTAACAAGATGAAGGACTTCAGATACCAAACCCATACTCCTCTATACTCACTCTCACGAGTTTTTGATGTAACTATCCAACTGTTAGTTTCAATGCATAAATTTTATGAGTAATTGGTTGAATTCAGCAACACTTATGAAGAGATTTACGGATTAATAGTAAGGAAAAGGGACAAAATCATCTTGGCACACGTGTGACAATGTACCGTCCCTTTTCTAAGTCATATATTGTCTTTACTTGTGGTTTTCGCCATTGCAATACAAAGAATGTGCCAAGCAAAGCTATTAAAAGGAAAGCAGATAATGACAAGTATGTCACTGACTCATTTCCAATTATCTCATCAATATTCTCATTCCCCAATTCAAGGGGTTCTGTCATTGACTGGGAGATGAATGCTCCAAGAGTCCAGTCACTTGTATAGCTTCCAGTATCACTTCCAAATCCAATCCTGCAAAAAATACTAACTCCTTGATCATTTTCAGACAAGAAATAAAGACCTAGAAATAGACATAGAGAATGTATAAAACAGGAAAAAACTTTGAGCCTGGTCATGCAAACAATAGGTGTTCACATAATTCTCATGTTCAAGTAAGCAAGGCATGTCTCTATGATTGATCATTGACCTAACATCTCCCAGACAACGGGGTGAACTAGATCAGTCAACCTAGTTGTGGTGCCAACCATCTTTACCATGAAACTTCAATCTTTCTTAGCCATATGATGGCTTGCTTGTATGAATAAGAAAACAATCTAGTAAATGGGAACGCTTACTAGACTGCATACTTATTATGACTGACAATCATTAAGTAGAAGTGGATCCCTTTAGTCATAAGCCAATATTCTAAATTCCGTAAGGAGCAGCATACCTCTCCTCATTCATGCCAACTCCAAGGATGTCATGCAACAGTGCTACCATGTATGCTGAAGAGAAACAATATCTCAATAAATCCAAGTCATCAACATTGCTGTATCGGCTTTTCAGGTCTTCCCAATCATCTCCACAATAATGCTTTCCAGCTGCCTCCAGTTCTGATAAAGAACCAACACGGACCAGCCCGAAAAGCTGCAGAAGATTTGACAAATAAAAAGAAAAGCAAAAGCAAAAACCAATTGGAACAGAATGTACAACAATATCAAGTACCGGGAATTTACAATAAGAATCCAATTGACTTTAAGCATTTATTGATCAGGAGCATCTTTAATCCCCTTTAAAGAAAACTATAAAATTAATATCAAATATAGGAAACAACAAGGGTTTCTCACTTGAGAATTCTTGTCCATATTAAGTGTGAAAAGGCTAAATAAGGTAACCATTTACAAACCTCAGAAGCATAGAACATGGTCTTGTGAGCAGTGTGCTTTCCATCTAGCTCAAATGATTGAGAGAGAAAACTTTTGCAAGGTGGGCGCAAGCATTTTTCTGATCCAAAAGAAGCACAACAAAATCATGTCTCAACTCCTCTTGTCATATAAAGAGCTGAAAGGCTCTCAAAAATCTAAGATTCTATCCAATTGAAAGATCAGTATTAGGAAAGACATTATAGATGCTAAAAAGAATGTAGGATGGTTATCTTAAGTTGCCGCAATAACTGCCCTACATTAGACTTTGACTGCAATTTGATATTTTGTTTTCAATCTACAAAAAAAAATTATCAAAGTTGCAGTTCTCAATTTCAATCACAACGCCTTCTATATTTAATCAGTATTTTCTTCCATATCTCTAGGAAGACATCCAATTTGGGCATCTGTCCAGCATTAAAACCAGTGGCCCATATCGAATATATATTCGACATGGTCAATTTTATTCACTAAGTTACTATCATATACAAAATAACCCAAAAAATTGGTTTCCACTTCAATGGCAAGCCAATCATTCTTAAATATGAATTCATCTAACCCCATACCAGTCTCTACAATCCAACAACTTGAAGAGCCATCTATAAAATGATATAGATCTGTGAACCATGTCCTACGTATCTGATTCTACGCCATCACATACATCAGAAGACGCTGCTCGGACAGCTAATATTTGTTTGAAAAGATACAAGATGCATGAGCTAAGAAAAATAGAAAACTGGAAAATAAGGATAATGAATGGCTAATATTTGTCCCCACATTTTCCTCTGCAACAGATGCTTTATAAATTTCTTCACGACTCGGACAACTTGCTAAACACAAATTATACTTTCCCATTTGGGTTTTAGATACTGTTGTCGCATAAACATTATACGAGACTCCAAAAAGAACAGTTACAAAAAAATAAAACCAAACCAATCCATCATAATTAATAAGCAAAAGCTGCTACCTTGCCCACCCTTCAAAAATTCCAAAGCTTTAAGCCTGCATGCAGTAAAGTTTCCCACTGGATTGGATAGGAAAAGTTCTGCTTTACTGTTATTTGATATCAATTGATACCCTTTGGGAATGCAAGGGTTGCCATCATATCCTCTTCCAAACTTTGGTACTGAAAGGTTAATTCAAAGAGAGCACATGAAATTATAAAAATAGGTTGAATTGGTAACATTAGACCACAAAAAGCAAATGCTCTAAACAATGACAACAAAAATGATTGAAGAACTTTTTGTGATCATGTATGTTGCAACATATTTCACCAGAAACATTCCAACAAGAAAGCTCCTTCTGTTGAACACTATAATTCTTTTAGTTCAAGAATCTTTAATGGTCTACACAGTTCATGGTGACCACGTTAGGACGTTAGGATAAATCAGTCCTATATCTTGAAACTTCTGACATGAAAACAATCACTCTTAACAATAACAACGAAGCATATGCGCATTTCTAATCACCAAGATGAATATAGAAATGGCTCACTTCTAATTATGATTTGTTGTTCCTAAAATCTAGATTATTACAAATTATGCTTTCCTCAGTCTCAGTGGGTATGAGGAGATTGGGAGAATGGTACAATTGCCAAATATGTTACAAAAGTGGAACTAAAATTTGAAAGCCATGTGCCACTGCTTACAAAATACCATTTTTTTAACCACATAGGTCAACTTAGCTTTCTGATTCATTTTCATTCAATTTAAACTACAATGCAACCATACTGGGAAACTACAGAGAATGGTGATCAAAACAATACAATAAATGAATCGCTATGACAGAATAAAACTTACAAGCCATAAGCTCTCTGGTATTATGAAGTTCATATAGTGATTTCCATGCTGCATCCTGCATCAAGAAAATGGTCATTTCTTAGCAATGGAGCTCCATTATATTACCACTATATGGACCTATAACCGCAGAATTAAACTAGGATCTCAAATCACTACAATAAGTGGTGACAGTTTTCCATCACATTTTCCGGTAGCAGTTTGAAGTAAACAATTCTAATCCTTCCCCTGAAAACACCTTTCAGACAAACCAAATTGCGATAAGTTATCACACGCTCAGCCATCTTTCCTGAGTTTCTAATCTGTTTCAGCCAAGTTACCCTCTTTTTCACACATCAAAGACTGATAGCTATACAGGTCATAAACCCATATTGACTTACTCTAGGAGAAATAGGAAGAAGGAATAGAACATGGGCCACAAACCCATGTTAACATATTCCAGGAGAAAGACTAAGGCAGAGCAGATAGTGCGTGACCCAGGGAATGATGAGTCAGTTAACGGTTAGACAATAAGTTTGTTAGAATCAGTTAGAGGAGAGAGAAGCTAATAGCTATCGAGTGGAGGGGAGAGTATGTAAGGGAATGGGGTCATACAGAAGGGGTATCTTTTCTCTTTGTATTGTCTCAGCTGAAAGCTTGAGGGGCCATTGTTGGCTGGTAGCACTGGTTCTTGTAGTTTCCTACGAGGCTATTGCTAAATATTAATAAAAATCCTATACTATCATCCATTTGCTTATCCTTGAGTTTCACACCTTTGCCTCAATTATTGTTAATTATCAAATAAACAATACTTGGAAACAAAACAAGTATGATGGTTTGGTTTCCATCCCTAACATCTATAAACTACATTACTTACTTGGTAGGCTTTAAGCAAATACATCAAAGTTGGCAAATACCAAGAAGGTTAGACCTTAAAAGGTGTCATTATTTCGAACTTGAACTAATCTGAACTTTTGGAAATACCTGCCCAAATTCAAGTAAGGTTTGTGTCTTGAGTTCATAACCAACTCCAGCCAATCTGGTAATTTGTAGAGATTGTGAGGTTCGTTCTTCATCAGAAGCAAATGTATACTGCACAAATAATTTTAAGAATCTCCAATAAAATAACATCGTAGAGAATTCAATAGATGAATTAAGATAGCTCCTCACAAGAAGGTTGTCAAAATGCTTATCTAACCTGTATCATTAGATGGCAAATAACATGAGATCCAAAAGTCAAAATTGAAATAAAAAAACTTTCGTAACCAGTGGCGAAGCCAGGAATTTGTTTCAG
>JANZLH020000137.1:549508-573946 GCA_026770325.2 Erythroxylum fimbriatum
AGCTGCTGTTGGAGGAGCAGAGTACCTCAAGTACAAAGACCCCAAACAGCCGTTGGGTTTGCGAATCAAAGACTTGATGAAACGAATGACACTGGCCGAAAAGATTGGTCAAATGGTGCAAATCGAGCGCAGTGTTGCGACTGCAGACGTTATGAAGCAGTATTTCATTGGTACACACTTTGTTTATAGAATCCTGTTTAGTCTCACATGCCCATTTGTACTTTTTCTCGGAGTTTGTTCTGGCCAATCAATTCTCGTTATAAGTAGTTTGTGTGGCATTTAATATCTGTAAATTTGTATGGTAAAAGAGTGATGCATGACTGTGTAGGAAGTGTTTTAAGTGGTGGAGGAAGCGTACCAGCACCAAAGGCTTCAGCAGAGACTTGGATCAACATGGTTAATGAGATTCAAAAGGGCGCTCTTTCAACCCGTCTTGGAATTCCAATGATTTATGGAATTGATGCAGTTCATGGTCACAACAATGTCTATAATGCCACCATATTTCCTCACAACGTGGGGTTAGGAGTAACCAGGCATGTATATAGAAAGTTTTAGATATGAAACTAATTAATGCGCTTATGAAAGTCTTGCATTGTAATTCTTGACCAACAAGATTTGAACAAACTTTGGTAGTCATATTGATCTTTAGAACATCAATTAGTTGCCTTGTCGGAGCATCCCAATCCAAGAGATATCCTAGACTCAGTAATTTGTGTAGCGCTCTGTTTCTTTTGAAATGGTGAAGCACTTTTTAGAATATTGCTACTTCTTTCCTAAGCTCTGCATAAATTGCATCCAATCCTCAAAGAAAGGATTCTTGAAGTTGTTGATGTGTTATTACTATGGTAATGTATACTAACAAATTTGGTTTTTGTTGACAAGTTTCCAAATTTTGAAGCTAAGTATCAGCGTTATTTTCCTTCAGGGATCCAAAGCTTATCAAAAGGATTGGAGAGGCAACTGCTCTTGAAGTTAGAGCTACTGGAATTCCTTATGCATTTGCTCCATGTATTGCGGTAATTGGCATAACAAAAGAAACGAATTTATCATGTTCTGCTGAAGATCTAGATAAAGTTTTCTGATCTAATTTTTCTCTTATATAATTATTAATTACAGGTCTGCCGGGATCCGAGATGGGGCCGGTGCTATGAAAGCTACAGTGAGGACCACAGAATTGTTCAAGAAATGACTGAGATTATACCTGGTTTACAAGGAATTCTTCCTACCAATTCTAAAAAGGGTGTTCCTTTTGTTGCTCCTGGCAAGTATGTGCTTTCCGAAACTCAATTTGATGCAACATTTACACGTCTAGCTAAATGAATTTAATCATGATTCAAGCTGCTGTAATGTCAGAAGCATCAAGATGCTTTCTTTCTTTCATTTTCTCTCTCTAAACTGGTAGTTGATGTTTCCTTTCATTTGTTTCATGTGCTTTACATGTTTTACATTGTGTGATTAGGCTCTCTATTCTCATCCAAATGCAGTTGTTTAAAGGATCCAAAACGATTATTTATTATTCTTGGTGTCATCTGACCTGTTTTCTATGTCTTGACTGTGGTACCCTTAACATGGTAGGGTCGAGTATTGAATCATCATCTGATTGTTTTGGAAGTGCAAACATCTCGAAATCTATCACTTTTCCAACACTTGGGTGGGCTCAATCTTGAGCTGTGTGGAAAAATGCAATGTGTTATCAATTCTAAATTTCCTAACATCACTACATTAATATTTGATTATTCCAATATCAGCTCCTAATGTTGTTGTTTCCATCATGACCTTGAAATACTTTTAAAATTAACCTTTTTTACTTGCCCATTGCAATGAACGAAACCAATGTAACTCTTTGATTGATTGATTTCGTGGATCAGAACCAAGGTTGCTGCCTGTGCTAAGCACTTTGTGGGAGACGGCGGCACGATCCGGGGTATTGATGAGAATAACACTGTAATCAGTTTCGATGAATTGGTCAAAATCCATATGCCAGCATACTTAGATTCCATCAGAAAAGGTGTTGCAACAATTATGGTGTCATACTCAAGCTGGAATGGCAAGAAGATGCATGCTAACCATGATCTTGTCACTGGATTTCTCAAGAATAAACTGAAGTTCAGGGTAAACATATTTAAGAGTTTTCTCTTTCCACTTCTGGTCCTCCATAGCTGTTTACTTAATGTGCTTCAGTGAGATTCTAGGCGTGATCTTATATATGCAAATGTTTCAGGGAATCACTATATCAGATTGGCAAGGTATTGATAGGATTACCTCACCTCCTCATGCAAACTATTCATATTCTGTGGAAGCTGGAGTTGACGCTGGAATTGACATGGTCTGTAACTGAAATCTGTTTCATTTCAAGACATTTCCCAATTCCAGGATTTATTATTTGGTTAAAACAAAAAATATTGTTTGGAGGTCAGCATGATCACTTGTAAAATTGATATTGAAGTTTTTTCAGTTTATAGTGATATATTTGTCCATACTGCAGGTCATGGTGCCCTATAACTTCACGGAATTCATTGATGACCTAACCTCTCAGGTGAAGAAAAATATAATCCCCATGAGCAGGATAGACGATGCGGTTCAAAGAATTCTGAGGGTTAAGTTTGTTATGGGCCTCTTTGAGAATCCGTTGGCTGATGTCAGCATGGTCAACCAACTTGGTAGTCAGGTTTGGTGATTCATTCCATATTTCCTCAGTTTAGGATGACGTGAATTTCATTTTATCCTATTCATGTTCTTACGTTAATTACTTGATATATCTTGGATAGGAACATAGAGAATTGGCTAGAGAAGCTGTAAGAAAATCACTTGTGCTGCTAAAGAATGGAAAACCAGCTGCTAAGCCTTTGCTTCCCCTTTCTAAGAAATCACCTAAGATTCTAGTTGCTGGGACTCATGCTGACAACTTGGGCTACCAATGTGGAGGGTGGACGGTCACCTGGCAGGGTCTAGGTGGCAATGATCTCACAACTGGTATGTGCCCCTAGTTTAGAAACAGTTCTTGCAATTATTCTCTTTCAATCCCTTGTTAATATTCACCGGTGATCAAACTTTCTGGAGTTTTTGATGGTCGTGCATTATTTGCATAATTATGTCATTGCAATATCTTAAAAACCTTTTTATCTGTTCACAGGTACCACAATCCTCAATGCAATAAAAAACACAGTTGATCCTGCCACCCAAATTGTCTACAGTGAGAATCCAGATGCAAACTTCGTCAAGTCCAACAAATTTTCCTATGCCATTGTGGTTGTTGGTGAGCCGACATATGCAGAAATGTACGGTGACAGCTCAAATCTTACAATTCTCGAACCAGGGCCTAGTACCATTAACAACGTGTGTGGCCTTGTCAAATGCGTAGTCGTCGTCATCTCTGGCCGCCCAGTTGTGATCAACCCCTATCTTCAAAAAATAGATGCTCTTGTAGCTGCTTGGCTTCCAGGAACTGAAGGCCAAGGTGTTGCTGACCTTCTGTTTGGTGACTATGGATTCACTGGCAAGCTTGCTCGGACTTGGTTCAAGACCATTGACCAGCTCCCAATGAATGTTGGTGATCCACATTATGACGCTCTATTTGAATTTGGCTTTGGTCTGTCAACTGAACCTCTCAAACACTGAGGTTCATCTCATCAATGACCGTTTGTACTATACCAACTTTAAGCTTTCGGACTATCCTGTATGGTTAGCATGTGAGGTTATTTCACCTAACCATGAGTTCTAGAGAGATATTGTCAAGTGTCAGAAATGGAGTCCCAGGGTTTTTTCCAGTGAAAGATTAAATGGAATTCTCTATTGGCATGCAAAATTGGAATGATAACGATTGAATTTCTTGGGAAAGATCTGTAATACATGTCGAAGGATGTTGGTTCTGTTTTCTTCATAAAACACAAACTCTCGTCTGAAGTATCAAACCCCTAATTAGCAAAAAGCAATATTAAAGTTACTACACAAATCCAACAAACCATAAAGTCATGTTTACGACCCCTGAAAGTTTTCAGTGCCAATCCTGGAAGCTCAGCACCTTACATATCCATATGTCTTAGAAATAAATTCTGTGTATTTCTCGTTTTTCCAGAAATTAAAAAGTAACAACTGTGATAATAAATAAAACCAGAAAAAAAAAATTAAAAACAGAAAGTCGCTGGAATCAACTATCCTAAAGGACCTAAACAAAGCTAACAGAAGTGCTAGTTTGCTTTAACAGGCTCTGTGGTGAGTCCAAAATCGAATGCGAAAAGTGGATCATAATGAGCATCACCAACATTCATGGGGAGCTGATCAACAGTCTTGAACCATGTCCTGGGAAGCTTGCCTGTAAATCCATAGTCACCAAATAGCACATCAGCAACTCCGCCTCCTTCACTTCCTGGTAACCATGCAGCAACCAAGGCATCTATATTTGAAAGATATGGCTGAATCACAAGTGGACGTCCGGCGACTATTAGGACGACGCACTTAAGATTGCCACACACGTTCTGAATTGCACTGATTCCTTCATCAGAAATCGTCAGGTTTGTGCTGTCTCCTGCTGTCTCTGCATACGTATGAGCCTCTCCTACGGCGACTATGGCATAGTCAAACTTTTGGGACTTGACAAAATCACTATCTGGGGTCTCACTGTAGATGATTTGTGTGCTTGGATCCACAGCCGTTGCGACTGCACTTAAGATGGTGGTTCCTGCATACCCCATTACAAATGTGTTACTCTCCATTTTTGCTTGAGAGGTTTCTTGACAAAAAATATGAGGAAGAGAGAGAATGAATGTACCGGCAGTGTTGTTGTTGCCCCTTAGCCCCTGCCACTCTATGGTCCAGCCACCGCATTGAAACCCTAAGTTATTTGCATGAGTACCAGCTACCAGAATCCTGGAAGCATTTTTGGGAAGAGGTAACACTGGAGGGTCTGCGTTTTCTCCATTCTTCAAGAGCACAAGTGATTTCCTTACGGCTTCCCTTGCCAAATCTCTATTAGCCTGTCCATCGTTCGTTTATAGATTCGTCAAAATTGCACTATTGCATTATCTTTTTAGAGAAACAGTAATTAGAGAAAATTACGTAACCTGACTCCCGAGCTCCGTGACGAAGGTCTCATCAGACAATGGGTTTTCAAAGAGATTCATAGCGAATTTCACTCTCAAAATCCTTCTAACTGCATCATCAATGCGGCTCATGGGGATGAAGTTTCTATTCACCAGATCGATTAAGGTGTTGACGAATCTAGCATAGTCATAGGGAACCATAACCTGCATACGGAACCAATAGTGTTAGTATCGAGAGAAAGGAACATTGTAACTAATATGAGAATGTTGGGACCGACCATGTCAATGCCAGCCGAAATTCCTTCCAGAACTGATTCTGTGTAGTTTGCATCTTGTGGTGAAGTCAATTTGTCAATTCCCTGCCAATCTGTTATGACAAAACCCTGCAAGTTTGTGCAATTTAGACTATGCTCTAGCAGTAGTAATATTGAGTACAAAAAATATTCAGTATACCCTAAAATCAAGTGTTCCCTTGAGAAAATCGGTGAGGAGAAAACGATTAGCATGCATTTTCTTCCCGTTCCAGCTTGAGAAGGAAGCCATGATTGTGGAAACACCTTTGATAATGGCTTGATTGTAAGCAGGCATGTGAATGCTCAGAAGTCCATGAAAATCAATCACTGTGTTGTTCTCGTTGATGCCTCTGGTAGTGCCACCATCACCCACATAATGCTTTGCACATGCAGCGACCTTATCCCTACCACACAAAGCTCAAGTATATGTCAGCAACCTAACCTAAAGCAAGGATCTTATGTTGGATCTGATTTTAGTTTATCAACTTACTTTCCACCTACGTAAGGAGCACCCTTTCTGCCATTTGGGGGTATCTCGCCTTGCAATCCCACTATAATGTCTGTCATTTGTTCAACGATGTTGTGATCTTCACTGTAGCTCTCGTAACATCTTCCCCATCTGGGATCTCGGCAAACCTGCATTCCCGTCAAGAATTAATGTTAAATCTATCTCCTAGTGCACACAGAGTCGCCAATAGACAATTGTATTGTTCATGAGAATTCACTGTATGCGTATGATCATTCAAGTTACCGCTATGCATGGAGCAAACGCATAATTGAGGCCAGTGGCTCTAACTTCACGAGCAGTTGCAGCTCCGATCCTCTTGACAAGCTCAGGGTCCCTGAGAATTTGACAAAGTTAGTGGTTCTGACTGTTGTGGAGGTGGTCAGGAAGAAAAGGGGCGTGTTTTACCTTGTAGCGCCAAGACCTACGTTATGTGGGAAAATGGTGGCCTTGTAGACATTGTTGTTTCCATGAACTGCATCAATGCCATACATAATAGGAATACCAAGACGGCTAGATAAAGAGTTTTTTTGGAAGCCGTTGTACATATTGATCCAGTCCGTTGGAGTGGCCTTAAAGGTAGGAACATGTCCTCCACCACTGAGTATGCTTCCAACGGAGTAGTTTCTAATGACTTCAGGAGTCGCGACACTCATATCGATTTGTGTCATTTGGCCAACCTTTTCCTCTAGCGTCATTCGTTTCATGAGGTCCTCTATCCTCTTATTCATGGGCTCCTTTGGATCTTTATACGTCGGACGTGCTTCTCCTGGTGTGGCCATGGCAACAAAACTCCACAAGACCAGATACCCCACAAGTGGAACCAGTAACTTGGTCATCTTACCTCTCCAAACTGTGTCTCTGATGATACTACAGAATAGCAAAGATCAAAATCAGTGTGCAACTAAAGGAATAAACAGAAATAACAACAAAAGGAATGTCACGTAGGAGATCCTTCGTGCACTATGTATCGATGATCATTATGTACGTAAACCTAATGTAGGAGCATACCTATGAGTTATGTCTATAGCTATCACACGCTAATAAGGAATGATCGAGCTTGAAGAAGAATGGATGAAGTAGCTGAGGTAGAGGTTACTCTACATATATATATACAGCCACGGGCGAGAGATTGTCGACAGAGAATCACGTAAATCTAGGGAAACTAAGTAGAGTTCTAGTGAGAATCAGTCATGTAACTGTAGTGGGAGTTGAACTGATATAAATATCCTGTAGAGTTAGTTGTACGTGTTAGATCATCTAAGTTTGTGGATAAGTTCGATAATTATAAGAATTGAAAACCTTACTGAAATATGATTAAGGTTGAACTAAACCATGGCTTGTCATATAGTGGCTTCCTTTATCTCGGCTTCGCTCCCATGACGGAGTTCCGGGCCCATTGGAACCCATCCCACACAGCCACGTGCCTAGATTGTCGCTCTGAAATGAAGATTTTTATCGTGTCTTTAGGGGTACGTGCATTCTCGATCACGTCCAAATTCAAGCTGTAGAGTCCAATCCTAATCCTTATTTGACACAATTAGGGGTAAAGGTGTTACTAATTATCTAAATAACGGTTCAACCCTTCGTTTTTGGGTAAATAACTTTAGAGTTATGATAAGTTTTAAAAAAAAAAGATGTTTTCCTAATTCTCTATCTATAAGGAAAATCATCAAGGTTTTTAATTTTTATTAAAATTAAATATCTCAATTATAATTAAAGTCAAACTATCAATTTAATTTTAATCTAATCAAATATCTCATGTTTGATTCCTAAAGTTTCTAAAACTTTATAATTAAATCAATTTCTATTAAAATTAAATACATCAATTATAATTAAAGTTTAAATCTAATTATAATTAATTTATTTTAATAAATTCAAATATCTCATATTTGATCCCTAAATTTTTTCAAGCTTTATAATTAAGTCCAACTTAATTGAAATTAATTTTTCACTTTTAAACTGCTCTATATGTGTAATCCATTAGGGTTTTAATATATTGACAATGATTATAAATTATAGTTCTAATTTAAATTTATAATTAGAATTAGATAAATTAAAACTTTCTTTAATTTATTTTTAATTTTTTAATTAAACAACTTATAATCATAAATCAAGATTAATGTCTAGAAAACATATCATGACCACCCAAATATCAGGACTGTCAAAGTAGTTTGGCTTAATTTGTCCACACATAATTATGATGTATAATTTAATCCTCTTCGGATGCATACACTCTTCTTCCTTATTCGAATAATTAGTTGTTTACTCATATTGCAATTTGGCTACACTTGAATCGTTATATTTAAATTTAGTTGAAATCAGGTTTAGACAAGTAATGAAAAGTTTGTAAGGATAACCGATCAAAATTCCTATCTTAATTTTAAAAGGAAGTCCTATTTTGTAACAAAACTTATTGAAGATTCAATAAGGTCGTTCTTACATTATTATAGAAAGCATTGATGGCAGGCTGACAGAGGATTTGGCAAGGGTAGCTGTGAAGAAATCACTTGTTCTATTGAAGAATGGTGAGAAAGCAGGCACACACTCCATTGTTACCTTTCCTCAAAAATGCATCCAAGATATTGGCAGATGGAATCCCTTACCCGTTCTAATAATTTGGGCTTTCGTTGTGGTGGTTGGACCATTACTTGGCAGGGACTTGATCGCAGCAATCTCATTGCAGGTACATTGACTACATTCAGCTTTTTCTTCTTTATTTACATTTGTAAATAAATGCATTCTGTCAGGAACCTTTCAACCAAAAATTTAAAGCTTTAAACAAAACAAAGAATGGACCATATCCCATCTCTAAGGCCTTCTTGATGGGAAGGAACCACTATCTTAAATGCAATTTCAACTGCTGTTGATCCTAGCACACAAATCATCTGTAGTGAGACACCCGATGGTGATTTTGTTTACCACCCTCAGAAACACAGGCAAATTGAGAGGGTGAACCAATGTTTGGAATCCTTTCTCAGGCTTAAACAATGGCATAAGTAGTTGTGGCTCGCAGAATGATGGTACAGTACTGTATTCCATATCTCAATAAACATGACCCTTTCAGACTTTATATGGTTACAACCCCCCTCAAGTTTTTGCAGCTACGAATCTAGTTAATGGGAAGCAGTCAGTGGCAGAGTAGTTGAACGAGCAAGAACGAATGGTAGCAATCTTGAAAGAGTATCTACAAAAGGCACAAAATCGAATGAAAAGTGTCGTTGACAGGAAGAAGACATTAGAGAATCAACAACATGCACGGATTTCAACTACCGTAGATGTTAGAGAATCAATGATTGAAGAGCTCCTAGTAGATGATTAGTGGCCCTGAATCAATAACTCAACATCATGAGAAGTATAGTTTATTGATAAATCAAAATTATCTTATTGATAAGATGCTCGAGATACAAAAGAAGTAGAAGACAATGATTGTATGTGTGTTTTTATGGAAGCAGGTGCTAGATTAAGATTGAGGAGATGTAGAATCTTTAAGAGCTGAAATAGGAGTAGCTTTGTGGACGATTAGAGTCGAAGCCTCCAAGTGAATGAATATCTACCCCTACGGTCACCTGTTATTGTACTTCTATACAAACCAAGGAATAAGCTTATTCTAATACCGATAAGGGAGATCAGATCCAGTCTCACAATCTTTCTCTATTAAAGATTAAAAACTCAAATCTTATTGAATCTCGTGGACAAATGGTATTGACTGTTAGAAACTTTGAATCATGTGTTTGATACCCTTTGATCTTCTTCATCCACTCTCTGCTGATATAACTAGATCATCCATTCCTTCAACTCCTGGATACTCTTATCATGTCTCACCTCCAATTCTTGTTGTGCTTTTATGTTTTCTTCCAGCAGTCTCATATTTTAAGATCTTGCTCCTTCCTTCATTTCAATTCCTTACCTCTGAGAAGCAATACTCTAATACCAAATTATAGTAACAATTTGTGGAAATGGCTAAACGTGACTAGAGTTAATAAATTAGGAAAATTTAGAAGAGAGATTATAAATTAGAGAGAGAGAGAGAGAGAGGCTAAGCTCGTTACAATGTTATGCAACGACTACACTAATGGGGTTGAGATACAACAGGTTCATGCTGCAAATCAATAATTTCTCATAAGCAGATGATGTAACACTGACTTTTTTCTGATAAGAAGCATTGAGCTCGTCTTCCATTTATCAGGGCATTGATTGCTACTTCTATGTATATTATCTCATTGTTCTTCCCTTTTTAAATGTAGAGAAGGCATCAGCAAATATGCCAATTACAAACAGAAAACAAAAAATGCTCCAGAGGACAAAAATCCAAAACAAATAAAGCCAGGAAAAAATTGTGAAACCTTTACAACCTGTACAAAATTCCACATTGGATTGCTGCCATTGCAGCATATTTTCAGAAAATTTCCATCTGCTCTGATGCCTCTGTGCCTCTGGGCAACATTTTGCCTGCATCTTTATACAATACTACTTCTTTGAGTATGTAAGATATGGGTCTTGCGCAATGGTTAAAACATCTGGTCTCTCTGCTTGGTTATAAGTCAGACAACGACGAATCAATTCCTGCAATCCAGCATAGACATGCATTAATTCACCGTCTAT
Organism: Erythroxylum fimbriatum; assembly: GCA_026770325.2. Taxonomy (NCBI): domain Eukaryota; kingdom Viridiplantae; phylum Streptophyta; class Magnoliopsida; order Malpighiales; family Erythroxylaceae; genus Erythroxylum; species Erythroxylum fimbriatum. Next base: position 559,951 of record JANZLH020000137.1, read on the forward strand.
GGATGACAACATAAATTCATCCTTATCAGAATCTTGAGATGTAACTGGAAACTGAACACATAAAGGTGAAAAACCGTAAATTGAAAAGGCTAACATTAAAAGGGACATGCCTCTTCATAGTTCTTCTGTTAACCTTTCAATTAAGTGTGTTCAACAGATATTATTTGCTGTTGGACCTAGTTGAGCTTAAGAAAGGAACTGTTAACCCTGGCTAAGCAATTCTACTGAACCTCAACTTCCCAAAAAAAAAGAAAAAACCTATTGAACCTCAGAATTTTGAGAATAACAAGAATATAGAACTTAGTTCCATGGCAACCTAAACAACTACAGAGCTAATACTTGTAAATACTGATAAACCCAAGAGTATTTTAATCAGACTCACCTTTGCCTCACCAGAAACAGTAGGCTTTGAAGGAAATTCTACCCTACGAGCTTTGATAATTGTATCTTCACGTAATATCCTTTCTTGTGTTTGGTCATGACCAAAAGGACGTCTGCCAAATAGCATTTGGTAAAACAAAACTCCTGCTGACCATACATCAACCTGTACCCAAAAGTAGAAAAAGGAAAAGAGCAAAGAAATGCATTTAATTGGATAGAAAATTCTACTCAATAAGGTGGCTTTTGCCAGAATTTGGAGTTCTGAGGAAAGACAACCACTCAATGAAAATGCTTTAACCAAAGCAGAAAGTAAGAGAATCTCATTAGAGGAAAGCATTTATTTTGACATGTTCAATAACATTAATTGAGATCCTTGGATTACTGACCTTTGATGATATCAAAGGGGTCCTACTGAGCTCAAAGCATTCCGGTGGCAAGTACCTAGAGAGGAAAAAGTACTAATCAGCTTACCTACCATAAGCCAAACCAAGTAATACAAGCTACTGCAAAATATAGAACAAAAGCTAAATCATATAATAGATGAAAATCTTTATACTGATTCCCATCATAGAAAAAATCGTCTAATTCCAAGTTAATTCTGAGTTCCAAGCACACATATATAGCACAAACTAAGAATAAAACTGAAGTTAAAATACCGAGAGACAGATCATTAATTCATTACCTCTGTCTAAGAATTTTATGCAATCTCAAGCCAAATTTAGAGCTATTTTATTACTAGGGATTAGTCTTATTTTCTATGTTTCCCTTTATTCGATACTTTATTTCAGTCTTATGTCTAGGTTTGGCATACAATTGACAAGTGAGAACTTAAGCCTCTTCAATGCCTTTCCTTTTTACTTCTGTTTCTCCTTCTCTCCCTCTTTATCTTCCCTATGCCCCATCAATAACGCACCAATATTGAGAAACATAACTTTCAGACATCAATTCTCCATGATAACTATATATAGACACAGCATTCACCGGTGCTCCATTCACACAGATTGTAGATAGTATTGACTCTCATGCTCATAAATTATTGTCCCTATTACTAACAAATTCGCATTCAAATGTTTTATCTTTCCCAGGTCTATATGAATCTATGAATTTGTATTTACAACTCATCTCATATGAAACTATAGCATGGCTCACCAATATGTTCCTGCACCCTGGGAAGTAAGTTCCATCCCCTGAGACCCAACATCATCCTCCACTATCTTACTAAGACCAAAATCAGTAACTTTTGCTACACCAAACTCATCGAACAGAACATTCCCAGGCTTCAAATCGTAATGGATAATCTTCTGTGCTCTCTTATTCAAGTATATAAGGCCTTGAAATATCTGGACAATAATGATCCTAGCTTCCCTCTCTGGTAAAATGGGAGTGGCTTTGAGAACAGCATCAAGATCTTTACCTGAAAGAAAAAGAAGTGTGATTCAAAACAAAAGATCTTAGTAAGCATAGGATGTACTTGTTCCTTTTCAGAAAAGAGCAAGTCTAAAAATCTAAATTAGAAAGATGGATAACACGTTCAAAAATAAGGCTCATACCACAGCAGTACTCTAAGACGGTGCCGAAGGTATTATGATCAATCTCAAAAGTGTCCCAGAGCCGAACAATGTTGTTATGCACCAAGGTTTTATGAATATTGTATTCACGTATTGCATGCCTTATGTAACTTTGCTTCTTATCCTCACTCCACTGAGCATTAAGACCATGAAGTTTGCATGCAACATATCTATGCTCAACCAGATCATAAGCCTGCTGAAAATTTCTACTTCAAAACATTGACAATGGTATTTTCTGAAAGTGTCGATTAAAAGAGTAATGTATTTTTGTACTGGAACTAAAAGTTGAGCAAGTAGGGAATGAAACAATCATGGAAGATAATGAATCTCCAAAGTTCTGACCTTGTAAACCTCACTAAACCCTCCTTTACCAAGAAGATTTAGAAGGGCATATCGATGATTCAAAATCTGGAAATTGTTAAAACGAGAGCCATCTTCATCTCGTATTCGCTTCATTTCTCGTATAAGTCGTCCCTTTTCCAGTTCATAGCGATCTCTTTCACGCAATATAATGTCCTCCTCCTAAGTAGAATCAGAGAATCAACAAACAAGTATGCAGGTGTATCAGAATAAATGTCATTTCTGTGATCGTTATGAAAATGGATACATCAGGAACCTACACGCTTGATGCTTGTCAAACGAGATTTGAATATCTCATCTTGAATGAGAAAATCTTCTTCTTGTGTGCCTAATTCTGCATCTGGCCCATCACTCTTATCTTCATAGCAGCAGAAACTGGCTGTTAGTTCTTATGGTGTTTCTCAAAACCTCAAAAAGCAAGAGGTCTATGCTCACCAACTAAAATGTAATATGACAGGTAGCATGCTTCAAGCATGACTAATGCACTCATATTTTGGAGTTAAAAAAGGATCATTCACTGAAGACCATGAAAATGAGCAACTAATAGGAAATTTTGAAAAAATTCCAAAGAAGCAGATCAAGAAGACCATGAGATAAGTGCTGATAAGAATTATAATTCCAAATATCAACAAGTTCTATAAGCAAATCTATTAAACTCTTCTATTCTCCTTCACGTTGATTTGTCCAAAAGTTTAAGATGTTTAACATGGGTCTGGCTATAAGAAAAGATATAAGCAGTTTCTAGGTGTTAAAGCATTACCAGATTGTCGTTTCTTCAATGATTTTCGTTGCCGCTCAACAGCCTCCTTTGTTTCCAGTAATTGCCTCTACAAAATCAGATCATACTTACAACCTTACAACCCTAATAATATGTTTCCCATCAACAAAAGAAAAAACATAGTGCTTTTCAACATTTAGAGAAGCAATACGTACAATCTGACAAAAATGTACAAAACACCAGTTCACCAGTAGAAATTTTGAAAAGGAGAGAGAACATACAAGATGAGAATTTAGATCCTTCAGGACTTGCCCATCCTCCCATGTCTCAGAGATGACAGTTCCGGCTCTGTGAACGAAATATCAACATAATGACAAATAATGTCACAAAATGCTGAAGTATAACCAATTACAATACGAAAGGATTAATGAGGAAGAAATCAATCCTGAAACATCAAATGAAGGCCCTTCTAGGTCTAGTATGCTTTAACTTGAATCACGTTTTGATGATGATGTCATTTTATGGTTTTTAAGCATGTCATATCATTGCATTAAGCAACTTAAGAATTCCTTCAAGCTATTGGGTGACCATCAAGATATTTCAAGCAACAGCAAGAGAGTGGGAATGCTACTCAAATCCAAAAGAAATGCTTTGCATATTTCTACAAACTCCAACAACTCTCAACACCAATTGACCATGTTGATGTTTGCCTCTTAAATGCTCTCATTACTTGAATAAATCCTTTTCTTTTTTTGTATATTAATCATGCAGCAAACAATGGAACAACAGTGGTCCAAATCTTGGAACACCGCTTAGCCAAAAAAGGAAAAAGAAAAAGTATGCTGAAGTACCTTATCACACCCACATTTCCAAGTCTTAAAGAGTCCTGGCGTACTTTCATCCTAGCTTCTTGTCTCTCTGCTTTTGAAACAGATATTAGCAGATCAGATATTATTTTTGTTCTCTGCATCCATAAGGTAATTAATGTTAGAAATGGTCCCAAACATGTGTTTATAATATTAAATTAAGTGATCTTGTATTTCCAAGGATGAGATAGCACACCAAACAACCAACTGTTTTCAATCCAAATTAAATGTGCATACAAAACCACGAAATCCTGATCCAATTTGAGACCAAGGAGAACACTTCAAGACCGATAACAGAAATCAGTGTACCAAAACGGGGGAGATGCAAATCTAGAATGGTTCTCCAGTGTCAATAGCCTGTTGTTCAGGCAGACTCAATAGTTAATAGATTAGCAAAGATTAAGCAACTACAAATATCAACTTTTTACTGTGCAATGCCTAGATCACAGACTATTAGTATGTTACATACGTATCCTACTGGTTTTCTCGTAAAACTAAGTCTCCAGAAGAGTAATTCTTATACCATTACAAGGGCATTCGGCAATCCTTGCTATAGCATTTAGGCTGGCAAAAGACAGCATTCCAGGATCATTATGGTTCTTTTAGGCCAAATATTGTAAAATAAATAAAAATCAGAAAATCTTACAACTTGTTCTATCAATCCTAGAAATCATTTCGGAAGTATTTAAGAGATCAAGAATCTCAGAAGATACTAATAAATAATTAGTCCACTTGTCAAGTTTGCCACCTTGTTTACAAGGCAACAGGTTAGATGTAAGATTCACAACCTATAAGATTAAATTCATTCATCACAAAGAATACTAATATATAGATACAACTGTCAATATTACATAAAAAACTTAAGGCAAGCTTGATGAGGAAGTAAAAAGGATATAAATGCAAGTTACTAAATCCTTTAAATAACTCATGTAAGAAATGAAGAGTCTTCCATGAACAGACCTTTGGCTTCATTTGCTGCTCAAAATCTTTAAGTTCCTTTAATTCCTGAGGAGAAAAACATGAGGAAGTAGAAACTTTATAAGATGAACATGCTTAATGGACTTCCAGAATCAATAACGTAATGAGAACAGTATACCTTTTCCAACTGCCGATACATATCGAGATTGTCAGATGCCTCTTGACGAGATTTACGTACGTCCTCCTCCAATGCTGCAACTTTTGCACGTAGTGATGGGAGGTCCTCCTAATTCAAGATGACAAAAAGGTAGCATTACAACTTCAAAATGTCAATCCCATGCTATAATCAAAGGAAGCCAGAAGAAGCTCCTCAACCACTCAAAAGCCTTACAAGTCAAAAGAAAGATTTTTTCCTAACAGGTAAAAGAATTTTAAGAAATAAAATCAGTGAATTGCTACCTCCACTGAAGTCCGACCATTACTCCAAATTTGCTCTTTGGGCTTACTCTCCTGCAAGAAAAATACAAAGGGTCATTATAAGGCATTTCCTGTCAATGCAAGTCCTAACTTCCTCACTAGTGATCTACAAATAATGGCAGCATGATATAGCAAAACTCTTTACTTTATATTTGAGAGCCTCCACTTATGCTTTATAACATAGAAACCATTTATGTTTCTAACAACCAACAGTGATTAAATTGAGAAAAAATTTATAATGAATCCATTAAAAAAACCTTGAGTGGACCCTACATGGCATTTTCAGCTACAGTTTGTTCCTCATAACACTGACAAACTAGAGGCAACTAAGTTCCAAGTTTTATTCACATACTCATGATCCAAATTTAAATATAAGACGAAACTTCAATAACTTTCAGAATCTTTACACGGGATATGATTGCAAATTTATAAGCAACATGAATAATGCATGTATAGAAATATTGATATTTGAGTGAGTGTGATTACGATTGAGTCTTCCTCGGTGAAGTAGTGGTCTAACCCCTTCGTACACAATCTAGTTTCTACACACTATAATATGGGGTTTAGTAGAATAAATTCTCTGTTTCCTTCCACACAGTTATGCATGAAGTAAAGACCTCATGAATGCCTTTCAGACTTGAGTCTAACCCCTTTGTACTTCATAATCTTATTTCTACACACTATACTTTGGGTTTCAGTTAGTAATACAAATTCTCTGTTTCATTCTACACAATTATGCAAGCAGTCAAGACCTCTTGAAATGCCCTTCAGACTTGGGTCTAACCCCTTTCTACTTTATAATTTAGTTTCTACACACTATACTTCGGGGTTTAGTTAGTAATATAAATTCTTTGCTTCCTTCTACACAATTATGCATTTAGTAAAGACCTCTTGAATGCACTTCAGACTTGAGTCTAACCCCTTTTTACTTCATAATCTACTTTCTACACGCTATACTTTAGGGTTTAGCTAGGAATACAAATTCTCTGTTTCCTTCTACACAGTTATGCAAGTAGTAAAGGCCTCTTAATGCCTTTCGGACTTGAGACTCAATACCACCAAACTCCACATAAAGGCAAAATTACATGAGCTTATCAAAATTTTCCCACTAAGAACCTCATTTTCCTCAAAGATTTCAAGGAAAATGATTCAAAGTTTCCTGACCGACATGGAAATCAATCTCCTAATGTGTTATGCATGCAGATGGCAGGACTCTCTCTCTCCAATGCAACAGCACATCCAAACATAACAGCATGCAGGAATTGTTAATAACATAATTAACAAATCATTGTTCCCCAAAGCCAAGTACATCTTATGAGCTATATAGCACTAGCCTTTGACCCCAATATACATTAAAGAATTTTAAATCATAGTATCACGTCAGGCTTTTGCCATGCAGGTCATATTTCATCTTAACAAAATTCAATTTTCTTGCCATATCATTAGCTGTTTCCATTTGCTTTCAGTGTTTACCACAAATAAAACCATCAACATGATTGACTTAGAGGCATTTCAGCAAAATGGGATCTCCAAGTCAGTGATGGTAAGTTTAGAAGAAGGCCAACCTAGTGATTTTCAAGTTTAAATTATACAGAGCCCTGAACTGGGCTTCAGGCCATGCTATTACATCTGGATATCTCTTTTTCATACATATATATAATATGTTGGTGGACTGCAATATAATTTTCATATGTGTATTAGAAGTATGAATCTTTGACACAAATTGCAGTTACTTTATCCACAGCCTTCACGAGTGTCATAATCTTCTTGTTTGACAATAAGCAGAAGTCTCATGGCAGGTATTTAACACATTGCCTTGCAAGATAATAGATTCACGTAGATGCCTCTAGTCTGATGGACATTTAAAGTTCTAAGTTGGCCAGAATAGATAATCACAACTTTTGGTGATGCGCCATTCAAACCATCACCTGGCATAGGATTATCCTACACTTCATCGAATAAGAACTTTCCATAAACCCACTTCCACGGAGGTAAGAATGGCTGGTTGAATAATAAATTTTTACCAAAGTACTCCCAGAGTCCACAGACTGGAGAGTAGATATTAGATGTGTATAAGAGTGACTCAATCACCTCCTCATATCAAACCATATCGGTAACCAACCTTTTTCTTTTAACCCATTCTTGTAATAGGACCAGTAAAATCTGATGACACCTCATCACATGAAACCATATTGGTAACCGACATTTTTCTTTTTAATCCGTTCTTGTAATATGACCAGTAAAATCTGATGACAGCATTTTACAATGCGACCAACAGATAAGCAGAAAACATTCTAGCTTGATTACTATTAAAAGTCATGTCTTTGTTTTTAATAAAAAACCATAAGATAAGAGTTGTGTTCCCCTAAACTTTCTTTCATGTGGTATAATACTGACCTTTTGATGGGAGTTCTCATGTTGACCATTTGAAACTAATGCTGTTGAAGCAGAAGTTTGTGATCTAATATGGTCATTGACTCTAGAACCACGACCTCTACCTGAATTTGAATTTCCTCTACCTCGAACCTGCTTTCTTCTACTTGTATCAAAAGCAGCCTTTGTCTCTACGCCTTCAGCACTTTTTTGCATTCCATCTGCTACTGGATGGGCCTTTTAGATAAAAATTTTATAGCAAAACACAGAGGAAGCATCCACCATAGCAACGAAGCTTTAGTTAAAATCAAGTGAAAAATAGTATGGGCTAGGTTTAGCACATACTCAGTTCCAACCAATCAATTTATCAATCATCAATCTACCTCCACACGTTCAATAGCATTTGTAGTACCATCCTCTAGTAGTCTCTGGCGCTTTTGGGTGTTCGCTTGTATAAGAAACTCCTCACCATTCTGAGATAAATGAATAAATGACAGAGTGATGAGATGGAAACCAAATTATTAATGTGTGTACCTTTAACCGGGTAGTTAATGCAAAGAGGGAATTCTTCATAAAGGAAACAGCCACTTAACAATGGTTTCTAAATGCCCAAACAATTACAAGTTAAGTGCTTATTTCAGAAAAGAAGAAGTACCAAGCAATTTCTGAGATGAATATCTATAAGCAATTTCTGAGATGAATATCTATACACTCCAACATATAAGGAACTATTTGTCTGAAATTCTGTTATCTATAATCACTCGCAATTCTTTGCACCAATTTTTCTTTTTGCACATGGTAGAAAATATAGCTTAAACAAATCACACTATAGCCAAATCAAATCAATGTTTACATTTAGCAATAAAAGAAATGTACAAGAATACTTATTAGATCGAAAACTTCCTCCATTTATGAGTTTGGATATTAACAAATATCACTCCCTACGCCCCTTTAACTTGAGACTACATATTTCATATCAACTTGTGGATGATCCGATTGATAGAAACTCTACTCTACCCCCATCTCAAAGCCAGAAGGATACTGAACAAGGTGTAAAGAGTAAAGAAAAACATATATATCCTCAGAAAGAAACTGTTGGTGCATTCAAGATAGGATTACACAAAATTCAAGTAGAGGAAGGAAAAGTAAGAATAATTTTCAATGCAGTTTTCCAACAGTAGCCATAAATAAATCAAGTCACAAATTACAATGTTATTCCTAAATCGTTTTTTCCCATGAATGTGTTATTAGGTGCATAGGCTCGCATTTCGTGGAACTAAGAAGACAGGCAATGAAAACCAGACAATCATGAGTCCTGTAAACTGGCTTGCGACCGATCCAAATCGCCCAAAACACTTGGCCGATGAAGTTCAATAGCTAAATAACAAAGTTTCAAATTTTGAGACTTCAATTCAAATGTCAAACAGATAAAAAAGCAACCTGGCACCATGTGTACATTTCTAAAGCTTCTACAAGAAGTGAACCCAATTCAAACACTTCAGATTCATAAACTGAGAAAAATTAGTAGGAATGATAGCATTATTAGGAGCTTACATCATCATCAGAATCGCTAGAACTCAAAGACTCCGGCAAGTTCTCACTAGGGCCAAGTTTTGTTGCGCAAGAGGCAGATGACGATCGGGCGGCTACCAAGTGTTGTTGCTGCGGCGGAGGCGGTGGCGGAGGGGGGGCGGAGGCGGAGACGGTGGAAGATGTCTTGCCGACCATCCGAGCTTCGAGTTTTGCAATCTTGGTGGGTAAAGAATGGTCTGATTGGTTGGAAGAGTTTGACGAGAAATGCAACAACATGTCATCCGACATTGTAAAGAAACCCCACTATTACGCAAACAAAACAAGTTTAGATCATCTGGGTAGGCTTAGAATTGAACAAAGCGAACTGGGTCTGGTTCAGAATTTGGAATAAACCCTAAAATGCTATTCTTTTGCGAAGAAAAAGTGTTGTCTTTGTCAGCCTTTGATTGATACAAGATAAAAGGCATGATCAGAGAAGAGGCCAGGATGGTCACAGTGAAAGAGAGTATAAGAAACAGAGTGAAAGAAGGAGATCTTAGGGTGAGAATATAAGTAGCAAGGGAGAGGAATCAAAGTGGAAAAGAGAGATAGAACAAGGAAAGTGGCCTTTTTGGTTTTGTTAATGCTATTTTTCACTATGTTGTGTACTTGTTGGGCAGGAAAAGATACTAAACAGGGAGGAGATGTGTGTGGTGTAGTGTAATGGGTTTGATCAGGTTTAAGATTGCAAATTCGGATGCTAGAGAATTTAGGTTGTGGGGACTTGAAATGGCTGCAATCGCAAATGAGGAAGGGAAAGGATTGGGAATTAAAGAGACGAGGTGGAAACTTACATTGTTTCGTTTGGCTTTTCTTTCCTCTCTTGTTGCCACATTACATTGTTTCGTTCGGCTTTCTTTCCTTCCTTATTAACTTGCTTCGAGAGTGAGATATATCCAATTTTATTTTCACACAAGCCATCTCCCCGTATTTTGATCTAGATTTTTTATCCAATATTATTCTGTCTTATTCTGTTTAATAAAATCTCAACCATTTATTTTGCGAGACCCATATAAGACTCATATGGGACCCACATAAATAAATAGCTTAAATTTATTAAACACAATAAGACACCGTAAACAAAAGATCTGAACTCTTATTTAAGAGACTTGTGTTCATGGAAAATACCAACAATGACCCTTTGATAGGGTTTCAAAAAAGTCCTACTACAACTCGTTTGCCGTGTTCAGGACACAATTCCTCGTGATTGACAATTTCGTATTGTAATGTCTGATATAAAACTGTACTGATTTTAATCTATTTAAGACTAAATTTAGTCTAAATTTCAATTTTTTTCATTAATAATAAATTCTTAATTATTAATAAACTCTATTGCTCTAGAAAATTCCTTAGATCCACCGGATCCATTAGGCACATCTTCCCATGTCCTTCCATGTGTTCATCAAGAGCTATAGCGAACATAGCCGCCATAGAGAGGACATGAAACTTCAATAAATCTCTGTTTCATCTATTTATGAAGGAAAAAGTCTAACGGAGCTACAGGCAACGGTCGATTACTTTTCCTTGTAAGACTAGTTCAACAAGTTTTGAAAACATTAAGATCTAAAATCGAGTTGCAATGGTACTAACAAACAAGAAAACAGTGGCGGCTCATTCCTTAATTAAATCAAAGAAAATGATTGAACGGACAGCTAATGTCTATACGTGTCTTGACATCAAAGAAAATGGTATTAAATAACCAAATGTGATTCAGAATGACTTTCACCACCCCCGTATAAATGGAATATTGGAACAAAACAAGCGAGAATGTTACATGGTGGTCACGCAGGTATGATACAGCTTGGGGACCTATAATTTCACAAACACTTGGCAGAAGTTCGCATTTGAATCTTGGCTAGTCTTACCACCAATCAAAATTTCTCCTTATTCCAGTATTGTTATAGTTCTGAAATCTTGATGCAGAATATCTGTGCTGAAAATCTGATGCTGATTCATGAAATGGAGTTCCAACATGACTTTGGTGCATTCTCGCTGATCCATGAAATGGTGGAGTGCCAACATGACTGTTGTATGGTGGAGTGCCAACATTTTGGTGCATTCTCGCTGATCCATGAAATGGTGGAGTACCACCATGACTGTTGTATGGTGGAGTGCCAACATGACTGTTCTGCATTCTTGCTAATCCATGAAATGGTGGAGTGCCAACATGACTGTTGTGCATTCTTGCTAATCCATGAAATGGTGGAGTGCCAAAATGACTATTGTGCATCCTTGCAGGTGACCACGGAGATGGAGTAGAATTATAATGAAAAGATGGAACTTGACGACCTTTGTTATAAGTTTGTGTTGGAGGAGACTTCCAATGACTCTCTTTGTACCTCGAGTGAGACGAATCTCCAGGGGGGTCTGTAATCCACCCACCTCTGTGCTTTGATTTTTGAGGTGTTCTAATGGCTTGTTCTTCAGACTTCTCCTTCCTCCTTTTACGATTCTTTCCATGATCATGCGGAGCAGATTTGCTTTCCCTCTTCTTTTCTTTGTGTGAATTTAACTTAGGAGTAGATGTTTCACGATTCCTCTTCCGAGCCTGTAAATAGTGAGCAAAAGGTACTTAATTTGGTCGTGTTACTCAGGAAGCCAAATTATTTTGGAAAAAAAAAACATAAAACATCCCAACGCCATGAATTGGTGGAAATTCTGAGCACCTAATGGCAGTTAAGTTTACTACAGAAATCTCTGCCGAAACTAACCTTGGCAGAGCTTGTGCATTCACGTGCAAAATGTCCTGATCCGCCACATTTATAGCATAAACTAGGTGATGCCGTATTAATGGCTTCCTCATGCAACCTTGGATACACCTGCACAAATAAAATTCATGAATGAAAAAGAAGCTATTATCCAGGAAAAGTAACAAAAAGCAAAGTATCTTGGGAAACAGTTTCAGACAATCAACAGAACAAGAAACAGAATGATGAAACGCAAAAATAAAAAAATGTTGACACCAAAAGAGAAAAAGTACACTGGATGGTACTAAAGTTAGTACAGAAATCCCTGCTGAAACTAACCTTGGCAGAACTGGTGCATTCACGGGCAAAATGACCCGATTCGCCACATCTGTAGCATGAACTAGGCGATGTTGTGTTATTAGCTTCCTCATGCAACCTTGAGCATGCCTTCATATACATTATTCATGGATTAAAAAGAAGCTACCATATAAGGAAAAGTAACCAAAAGCAAGACAAGCAATAAAACAAGCCACAAAATGTTAAAAAGTAAAAAGAGGGGAGGGGGGGAAGGATGATGCCACTGAAAGAGAAGAATTGAAGCCAGATTTTATGTCAAGTAGCATACCAAATGGAACTAAATAAATGGCCACAAACATGAAAGTCAATGAACAGAGCTTACCAAACCAGAATGGCCCACCTCCCCACATTTGTAGCAAGAAACTTCTATTGCAATACCATCAATTGAATTACTACAACACAAGTGGCCAGAGCCTTTGCAGATGTAGCATTGTATTTCCTGAGAAGGAAAAAAAAAAACAGAATTCCAGACACCTTCCTCAAGTATAGAAAGTTTTGAAAAGAAAAAGTTCATATGACCCACAGCAGAAGTGGAGAAAAACCTTAAGATCATCAAGAGGATAACCGTTCCTGCATAAGAATAAATCATGTCCCGTATCTCCACATTTTAAGCATATTTTTGAACTTTGCATAGTACTTTTAAGCTTCTGTGGACAATCTTTTGCCTGATGACCTGCTTGTTTGCAAATAAAGCAATCCCGTCCCTGTGAAGAAACAAGCATTAATGTACAGTACAAGCAAAAAATTACATCAGTTGATTCCAAAAATAACTAAGAGAATAAGAAAAAAAAAGATAACACAGAGGTAAAGGAAAATAAGAAACAAAATAAAGCCCTTGACATCAAAGCATTGAGGAATTCAACATCCAAGAATTTTTAATTATTTAGAGGCTATGATCTAATCCTAGAAAGCAGTTCATCAATTGGGATCTGTAATTGAATGGAAACTGATGGTAGAGTGCATCTGCTTATGGACCTAAAAAGAGTCCGAATCAAGAATCATGAAAATTTGATTCCTACATGCCTCTGCTCATAATAAAAAGGAAAACAAATGGAGTGGTGATAACAATTAGAGAAGCCTATTACGTTTTTCCCATCTCATAACTGCAAACTACCTCTAGCATGAACTCGAACATTATTCACAAGAACGTAAAGAAAAGATTAATAGATGCCCATATCTACATATACACAAACACACGATTGAGCATTACTTGATTCACAACTAGCAGATATACATGTTAACAAGTAAGCCATTCCAATTATCGAAAGTAATCCACTTAGAATTGACCACATACACCTTCACTCACTCAACAAAGAGCCTGCAGCCAAACAATCGATCAATTGCTTAGAAAGTCGCACCTTGAAATTTCAATCACTAACCTTCTTACATTGCTTGGCTGAATGATCCAAACTCCCACAGACATAGCATGGCTTTTTCTTCTTCTTCTGGGACGGGCAGTTCACAGCCATATGACCTTCCTCGCCACAATTAAAGCATGTTGCAGACCAACCACTATCTGGAGGATCAAAGTACCTTGGCCCCCGCTGACAGATAAATATAACAGAGAGATACCAAACGTAAGCCTTCATATGGAATTACATTTGGACTTTCTCTTTGTTATTTTCCCAAAATCACATAAGAGGTATTTCGTAAACTCACAAGAAGCTTTCTCAGCACCACATTGTCTGACATTTCAACCCCATTTGGACTTACTGATTC
>JANZLH020000137.1:582885-601362 GCA_026770325.2 Erythroxylum fimbriatum
CTTTTATTCAGTATTTAACTATTGTTAGTAATAAAAATATAGCTATATTTATTTGAATAACTAACATGTTTTGTTTTTATTTGAAAAATAAGCATATAAATCAAATAAAAATTACAATATAAAATATAACCAAACCAACTCTTAATAATTTGAATATATGGAAATTGATATCAATAAATACATCATTTTTTAATTTATAATTTATAGCCAATGATTTAGTCGTTCTGTCAAAAACATAATTAAAAATATTTTTATATTTATTTAATACACTAATTTATAAGATAAAATTTATGAGATAAATATATTTTGTAGTTTAATTATGATAAAATCATAATTATAATATTTATATTACATTTATATATTATCTATTATTCTATAAGATTGTTTTTAAAGCGTAACTTATGTTCCTTCCTTTTCCCTGGGAGGAGGTAATCATGCTTGTAAACTAAAATATGAATATATATATATAAACAACTGGGAGGGCTTGTTAAAAAATAAGTATAATAATTTGACTCAACGTATCCTGTCCAAGCTCAAGCCAGCTTTATCTTTAATCCTATCTTAACTTTTTTTAATTTTAAATTAAAAAGTAAACCAGCCTCAGGCAGAACCGAACTTACGTAGTCCGAGCCCAAGGCCAATCAATTCTAGGACTTTTCCGTAGTTCCATATTGTTACATCAAAGCCCAGAAACGGGAAGGTGTCCACAGACGACACGTGCGCACATACACAAAATTTCAAAAGGCAAACGGTCAGCAAATTTGAATCTACAGATATCCTAGCCGTCCATCTACCATACCTTCATCTCCCTCCGAAATAAAACACCTTTCTCCATTTCAAATTTTTTTTCTCTCTAGCTTTTTGTCTGCTCCCAAACAGCCCCGTCATCTCTCTCCAAAACCCCCTTCTCTTATACGCCAGTGCTAGGAAACATATCGCTTTTTTCTAGAAGAAACAAACATCGAGTAGAAAGCTCTACGAAATGCCGTTCATTTCGGAGGCGGCGAGCGCAATCAAGAGCCGCTTCGGCTTCCACGACCGGTCGTCGTCGGAGACTGGCACGGCGACCCAGAGATCTCCCGATCTGTTGAAATCGGTCAACCGAGAGGCTCAGTCCCTGGTTATGACGTCTGCAGTTAGGAGCATCGGTGAGTGGGACGACGGTGAAGTTAGTGTCACTAGATCGATACCACCACTGCCGCCTCCATCACATGCACAGAGTTTTGAGTTATGTGAAGACCCGTCGTTCTGGAATGATCATAATGTGCAGGTAGTAACGTGCTTGTAGATTGTTAAGCTGAATTGATCCTAATTACTTATGCATACTGCTTTATGTTGTTTCTTTTAAGAAAATGATAATATTCCAATTGAGAGTGGCATGTTCTAATTTTAAATGTATCTCTCTGGATGTATGTCGGTTATTCATTCTGTTAAATGGTTGCAGGTTATTATTAGAGTTCGTCCTCTAAGCAGCACAGAAATCTCTCAACAAGGCTATAGCAAATGCGTAAGGCAGGAAAGCTGCCAGACAATTACTTGGACTGGGCATCCTGAATCCCGTTTTACCTTTGATCTTGTTGCCGATGAAAGTGCCAGTCAGGTAGTCTTTTTCTTTTTCTTTTTCTTTCCTTTTGATGTTGACATGCCTACATGCGCAACACTGAAGTCGGTGTGCTATTTATAATGGGCTCAATTGTCTTAGCAATGTACTTGATCTGTGTTATGTGACAGGAGAAACTTTTCAAAGTGGCTGGAGTTCCTATGGTTGAAAATTGTGTGGGAGGATACAATAGCTGCATGTTTGCGTATGGCCAAGTGAGCAATTTGTCCCATGTGTTTGTTATAGTTTACTTCAGTCGATCAGATACTGGAAAGAACAGGCTAACATGTAGTATTTAGTTGCTGTTACTAACCAAATTAAGAAAGATTGAACTTGCTACCTGATCATGAATTTATTTATTAATGTCCTTAGGTTAGTCTTGGTTTTTCATGACCTTACATTCTATACATGCAGACTGGAAGTGGAAAGACTCACACGATGCTTGGAGACATTGAGAGTGGCACTCGAAGACATAGTGTAAATTGTGGAATGACCCCTAGAGTATTTGAATATTTGTTTTCAAGAATCCAGAAGGTTTGTGGGTCTCTGTCAGAAAAATATTTTATATATAACTTCTCTTGGTTACATATTTTATAGTTTATCACTTTCACAAGCATGTATGCACCGGTTTGCATTTTTTAGTTCTATGTTTCAGTAAAAGGCTTGCAGGATATTTATCACGTACAGCAATACATTGCTGTTTATGATCTGTTAGACTGTCAACCTAAATTACATCTTTGAAATCCTTGGTTATTCTTATGAATCTGAGTTAAAAACTTTTAGAGCTTCATGTTTTCTCTCTTGATGTTTTTGATAGACGAAGCTCTATAGTTGAGCAAAAAAGAAAAAAACTGAGAAATAAAAACTTCATTTGCTTAATGGTTACATAGGGTACACCTTAGAAATCCCAAAAGTTTATGCTTTCATTCTGAAAATTTACACAACTTTTAATTGCCTCTTCCCTGTACCCATTGAAGTTATCTAGAGGTGCAAGTGATGGTCAAAGGCTAAATTAGGTTTTATGATTTGCTTTCTTTGCTTCATTCATTTTCTTTTATGTCAATATTTCTTCATCTACGTTAAATTGTCAATTTTTTGAATTTTGGGCAGGAAAAAGAGGCTCGTAAAGATGAAAACCTAAAATTTACTTGTAAATGCTCATTCTTGGAGATCTACAACGAACAGATTCTTGATCTTCTGGATCCATCATCAAATAATTTACAGGTTTAAATCACTTGATTAATTTCAGACCCTTGTTATTGTTGCTTGGTTAGGATTGGCTCTTTTGGTTTTTCATCAATTTTATATACTGCTAGAATCAATTTGAAAACTGTGATGCTATATTTGATACAGAGCTTGCAAAAGACCACATGTTTCTCTTATACTTGCCGTCATACATCATATCTTAGAAGAAAAATATGCTTATTTATGAATTGCTCTAGCATAAATATTTTCTTTCCTATTTGGCTTTACTTGATCTACTTATTTCAGATTAGAGAGGATGTAAAGAAAGGCATTTATGTGGAGAACTTAAAGGAGGTGGAAGTGTCAAGTGCCCGTGATGTAATTCAACAACTTCTTCAGGTGCATAATTAACTCTACCAATTTATGGTCCCAGTTTAAATGGAGAGTTCTACTTACAAACTATGATCAGTATCATATACTATTCCCACATGTATTAAGTTAGAGATTTCTTTTCTACCGTGATTCTAGTAATTTACTGAAAAATTCAAGTTAGCTGTTAAAGCCTCCACCGCATTTACAGGGTGCAGCAAACAGGAAGGTAGCAGCTACAAATATGAATCACGCTAGTAGTCGTTCTCACAGTGTATTTACATGCATCATTGAAAGTAAGGTTAGTTCTTTTATCCGATACTTGAATCTATAAATATGGCAACAGAAGTTTGTTCTTCACCCGTCATATGCAAGAGAGGTAAGACAACCATGTTTTTGATGGATGTTATTTATTTGTAGCCTTCTTGAATTGAGGTATTGAGGAATTACACTTGAATTTTCAAAGAACTAAGACTTAGTTGCTCTCTTCCTTTAAGGTTAAAATGAATTATTTGCATTTTCCGCCTTTCAAAAGTTTCACATGAAGTAAGAAACTTGGGATTATCCATCCACAATTTCAAGAACTGGTTTTGTACTGATATCAAATTTCATTGGAAAAATAATTAGGAGGGATTGACAGAATTATATCTTTACAAGATGGTCAATTTTGATCAAAACGAACATGTTTCCATGGTTAGAAGCATTCCTTGACAGGAAATTTTCCTAATTAGGTCTCCTTGTAAAATTTTTGCAGATCATCTCCTCTAAGCATTCATAAAGTTTTTGTCATTTGATCAAAGTGGAAAACTTGATTTTATCAGACTTTATTGGACTCCCTAGAATTTGTTCTCTGAAGAATAATGTATTCTGCTTGCATTGAACTTTTTCTTGACTGTTATTATGCTTGTTTATTGTCAGTGGGAGTCCCAAGGCATAACTCACCATAGATTTGCTCGGCTAAATCTTGTTGATTTAGCAGGATCTGAGAGGTACTATTCTGTTGATGTAAAACGATCTCTGCGTTTACTTAGAAGCGCATGCCCTTCATCAACTTAGTGACTTTATTGTGTATCTGTTGTAACAGACAGAAGAGTTCTGGTGCTGAAGGTGAACGTCTTAAGGAAGCTACCAATATTAACAAGTCTCTTTCAACACTGGGGTACGGTGTTCATAACTTTCAGTACTTTGTTTTATCAACTTTAAGAATTTCAAGTTTTCAACACTTCCGTATTCTCGTATTGCCACTTATTTGCCAGGTTAATCCACTGAGCTTTTGGTGTTTACAGGCTAGTGATTATGAACCTCGTGAGCATGTCGAATGGAAAGACGCTCCATGTTCCTTACCGTGATTCCAAGCTCACTTTTTTGCTTCAGGTATCTGTCCATAATATCTGAGTAGCTATAATCTAGATTATGCTGATTCTGAAGCAATATGGCTTCAGTTAGTGATCTTGTTTAGCAAACATTCTCTTCTTCATCTTCCCATGCTCTTTGAATCACTTAAAGTATCATTGGATAATATACCTTAATGAAATTGAGCTTTATCAAAATACCTATATAAAGGATTTTAGGTAAGCAGAAATTCAAGCCCTTGAGAATAGGGAGTTGAAAGTGAAAATATGAATGTTAGGGTTGAGATTAGATAGCTTCTGCGGGGCTACATGCAGCTTCAGTAGACTGAAAATTTTCATTTGACCTCCCCACATCTTCGTTGGCTTTGAAAAAGAAAAGTATACTTGATTGTTAATTGGTATTATCTATGCTTCAGGATTCTCTTGGAGGGAATTCAAAAACCATCATAATTGCAAATGTTAGTCCGTCGTTATGGTAAGTTGCCATTCTCGTTTTGTCATTGTTGCTTTTTATGCTCCTGAATTTCTTAGCTTCCCCTATGCCTTCTTTATTTCCTTGTGAAGGTAAAATTGTTTCATTGGAATAATCTTTCCCTTTTTATTCTTCTCTCTATGGTATATGAAAAATTACTCCATAGGTAAGAAGAGTTGAATCTCACTTGAATTAGAAAGTGTTGCTGCCAACATTGTCAAGCAGACAACAGAACATAAATTTCCATACTTTGCTAACCTTTTTGTTGTTCATTTCAGTGGCAGTTATATCTCGAATTTTTGTAGCTTACGATAATATGCTTTACATCTTTATATATATGATATAAGCTTGATATTCTAAATTTTTTCATCTCGTAATTTTCAATAGGATGCAATGTTTATGTTATAATGCCAACTTTAGCTGTATTGGTCTTCTCTTTCCTCTTTCCACTTTTGATTTTTGTTGGTTTTCTTGCAGCTGTTCTCTGGAGACATTAAGCACTTTGAAGTTCGCACAACGTGCGAAATTCATTAAAAACAATGTATGAAGCTACAGTTAGTACATTATATTGTTTGTTTGCAAGACATGCCTGGAATTGATTTAGGAAGCATAAATTATTTGACTCATTCACATCTCTTCTCTTTTAATTCCCTCGTAATTGCAATCTGCAATAAATTGGGGCTTTGACCAACATCTATACTATTTTAATCCTTGTTGTCTTGCTACTGAACTTTCTGCTTGTCTCAGGCAATTGTTAATGAAGACACCTCGGGGGATGTCATTGCCATGCGAATGCAAATTCAACAGCTTAAGGTACTGTACTTGATTTGAGATTTTTCTCATCTATGCTTATTTACCATGAAGTAGTGACACCAAATGTCTCCAGAGTAAGATGGTGCTACTTATGAATGTAACCACAATAAACATCACTACGGTCAGGCTATAGGTGGAAATTTTCATTTTCTTTCCGAGATAATGAGTTATTTTCCTAACAAATAGTATTAATGTGATAGCAATAGTAAATCATTATACTAATTGGAGCTGAATTTTCAGAAAGAAGTATCCCGTCTTCGTGGTTTAGTCAATGGATCAGCTGAAAATTTAGAAAATGACAATTCAGTGATAAGCTTTCCAGGATCTCCGGGAATATTTAAGTGGGAAGCAGAATCGTTTAGTCCACTTCTGTCAGAAAAAACGTCATCTCAGGTAGGTGTTGGTTTTTCTTTAGCTCGGCATATTCGGATTTGAATCTTCGTAAAGAACTATTATTTTCTTTGTCCCTTTTCAGAAGAAAGACTACGAAGCTGTCCTTGTTGCGGCATTCAAGAGGGAAAAAGATAAAGATTCTGCATTGAAGGCATCAACAGAAGAAATTCAAGCAGCTCTACGACTGGTATGCATGCAACATCTATCTCCCATTTGGGGTTGATGCTGTACGTTTGAGATGTAGACAAGGACTGGACATGTTTCCCTTTGTATTCTGTAAAAATGGAAATTGGAAGAAGATATGTAGGCCAAGCACCTAGGAAGTGGAATATAACCCAAGAATTGGGTAGGATAGAAACATTTATATTGAATGGAAATAGTTAAATATAGATCTTTCTCATTTTGATTCAGAAGTTGAGAAGACAAAGTTGGATACTTCATTAACCCAGGATAACCAGTTTTCGAACCAGTCGTGTATCTCTAGGTCCTTGGTCCTCTTCCCTTCAATCTAAATGCAGATTTTATAATTTTTGTGTATATCAGTAAATTTCTTGAAAAAAATATGCACATGCAGTGCAGACAAAATGCGTACATTTTTCTATGAATTTCAGAATTTGATACTATTCTTCTGATTTCAAGCTCATCATTTTTCCTAATTTCTCTCTTCTAAATTTTAAATTACTAGGCAAAACAAAGAGAGGATGAGATACAAGGCCTTAAAATGAGACTAAGGTTCCGAGAAGCTGGAATTAAGAGGCTTGAGGCCGTTGCATCAGGGAAAATTGCTGCTGAGACACACTTACTGAAAGAGAAGGAGGAACATCTGAAGGAGATTGAAGTTCTACGTGCTCAGGTTGATA
Source organism: Erythroxylum fimbriatum (assembly GCA_026770325.2). Lineage (NCBI taxonomy): Eukaryota > Viridiplantae > Streptophyta > Magnoliopsida > Malpighiales > Erythroxylaceae > Erythroxylum > Erythroxylum fimbriatum. Next base: position 589,930 of record JANZLH020000137.1, read on the forward strand.
GGAATCAAGAAGTTACAAGATTTGCCATGGAGAATTTGCGCCTAAAGGAAGAAATCAGAAGGCATGTCATTCTTAATGTCTCACTCTTACACATTAATGTCCTTCTTTGTCTTACTCTGCAAGAGTCGGTTGCATAATACTGATGAACTAGCTTTGCTGCATACTGATCATTCTTGGAGTGAAGATTAAAAGCCAAAATTTTGTAAAACTAGCATTTATTTTGTTCATAGTTTTGCTATGGGTAGATTGTTATTAGTGTATTTCTTTCACAGACAACATTGTCTTATAAAGTGACTTAATTCTTCCTCTAATCCACAGATTAAAGTCATTTTATGAGGAAGGTGAACGGGAGATGATGAGTGAGCAGATCACAATGTTGCAGAATAAGGTATTAAAATAACATTCAAAGTATTACACTAGGAACTTACCTAAAACTATGTGCATCTTCTGAACGTAATTGTATAACATGGATTGCATGAGCAGTTACTGGAAGCACTTGATTGGAAACTTATGCACGAATCAGAATGCTTGGCAGCTCAGGTTCTTCTCACCGCTTTAATTTGGTGGTGAAATGCACATTGTTTGCTTTCCTTTTCTCTTTCAAATGTTGAATTCTGGCTTTGATTATATTGCAGAAAACAAATATAGTAGTCGTAACAGAAGCTCACGACGATCAACCAATCTCTAGCCAGGTATAGTATAGTTCTTAAAGGTTCTGATGTCAAAAAGCTATTCTGTTTGATGAGGCTCATAAGTGGTCAAAATATTATTCAATTGGAAGAATGCATTTATCTCCTTTTCCCTTGTCATTATGTTGAACTTAATAACTCTGTATTGCTGTAAATTGTCATGTTTAGTGCTATTAGCTACTATACATATGTTAGCATGAAGAGCATGTTGATAGGGATTAATCTGATTAATACAGGAGCCGAGATTGCCTTGGCACTCTGCAGTAAATGAGGAGAATGAATTCCTTCGAGTACAGGTAGAAATAGTTTTCTATCGATGAACTATTTCATTCTGTATTTGATAAAAATTACTGAAATAGGAACCCTTTATAGGCTATTCAAAACCAGGCTGAAATTGACACACTCCGCAAGCAGTTGGATGTATGTGTGGCAGAGAAAGAAGAATTGGAAAGGTAACAAGTTCACTAGTTATTTCGAGTTTATGTTTAAAAGATTTAACATGTTTGTAGTCATCGACCTGATAAATATTTTTCAAGCAGCTAAACTTATCCTTTTATAAATGTCACAAAAGACTTGATTAATGATAACTGAAAACACTATCATTTGTTAGTTCAATTTAATACCCTAAACCAAGGAGTTCTTTCCTAGGCATTAACGGATCCTACTTTATTTTTGTTTCCATAAGTATTATCTTATCCTTTGTTTCCATAAGTAATATCTTATCGTTTGTTACTTATGAGAGTTTTGAGTTTTAGTAAGTGGGGAGATAATCCTATCTCTGTATCATCCTAGAAAGCGCAATCCTATCTTTATGTCACCCAACAAGGCTAAGTTGTTGGATTATGCACCATTTACATTTTATGCAATAGGAAGTTAACATCTAGCATATCCTGATTGTGATATAAATGTGAATAAGAATATATATTAAATTTTTTATTCACCTATGTTGAATGTGATAAAAGACCATTATCTTTTATATCTTTCATTTTCTTAACAGCAATTGGTGTTCGCATGAACACATGATTTTGTAGGTATGTCAACGATCTTGTCACAAAGTTAGAGGAAGAGAGATCTCTCCTTAGAGCCACAAGGGAGGGAAGGCATCAAGTTGAGCTTCCCCCTTTGTCAAGCGAATGCTCAATCATTAATTCTGATAACCAAATGGAGCTCAAAACAATGGTTGATGCCATTGCTGCCGCCAGTCAAAGAGAAGCAGAAGCTCATGAGGAAGCAATTATACTTTCTAAAGAGAATGATGAGCTACAGCTGAAGCTTGAAGCATCAAATAAGGCAAATGATGAGCTCCAAAAAAAGCTTAAAGCCTTAATTGAGGAAAAAAACAGTCTCATTGAAATGTACGAACGAGCAGCTTCAGAAAATAGCTACAAGAATTTGGTTGAAGCTGGGAGAGCTGAACAAGATGACCAGGAAAGGAATAAAACTGGTGGTAGTGCTGAACCAGTAAAGGAAACTGAGACAAGCACAGTTGTTAAGAACCTAGAGTATCAGCTTTTGGAAGTGCATGAAGAAAATGAAAAATTGATGAATTTGTATGAAAAAGCAATGCACGAGAGGGATGAATTCAAAAGAATGCTGTCTTCTAGTGGACAAAACAGGGTTGAATTCAGAGATATCGATTGCCCAGAAAAGCTTGTTGAAGTTGATGCAACAGAATGCGTTGATTCTTTTGGACCTCCTATTAATGATGGCACCAAAAGTTTAATGGAGGACGACAGTCACATGAATGCAGAATTTGGAGAGGAAGATGGAAAAACTCTGCAGGGTGCAGACCGTAGAGGAACTTGTCCTGATGTGGGAAGTTCAGATCTAAATTTGGTCAGGGAGAAGCTTGAAACTGCAAAGAAAAAGCTTTCTGATACTACCAAATATGTACCAATGTTCAGTTTGTTTGAAAAAGCTTTTTTAGATTTTGGTAACCTCTCAAGAGAAATCAAAGCAGTAGAGAATGAACTTCAGGTCAAGCAGCAAGAGCTTGCATCTGTGGAGCTCCTTTCTTCCCAAGCACAAGAAAGGAAAGGACTTGTGGATAAGAAGTTGTCAGCACTTAGGTATTCCCTATCAAACTTTTCTTCATCAGTTTCCTACTTTGAACAGCGTGAAGTTCGAGCTAGAGGAAGGGTGACTGCTTCATTGTCTTACCTGGAACAAAAGAAAAACGAATTGGCCGGCCTCCAAACCTGCCAGGATGACCTTCAAATCGAGCTTGGGAGGATTCAAGAAACAGAGTATGATCTGAGAAACAATCTTACGACTTTGAAATCTAAACTTGAAGAAGAGAAGCGAAGGCAGGAAAGTGAAAAGGTTCTATTTGCTATAGATAATATTGAGAGAGTAGACACGTCCCAGCGGTATGTAGGTGGCAAAGCTACAGAATTGCTGAAGTCTGAGGAAGAGAAAAGCAAATTGCAAACGGAAATAAGGCTGTCCCATGAAAGACTGAGTCTCATAAGAAGAAAATTTGAGGAGGAGAACAACAAATTTCTAAAGACAAAGAGTGAGATACAGGCAGTTGAACTGGAGATACAGAAAGGGTCAAGGTCTTTAGAGGAGATGGAACATGCACTTAAGGGTGTAGTCCAAGAGAAAGAATCAATCTTGGAGATCAGGGAAGATGGAATGTCTGAAATTCTTGATTTGTTCTTAGAATATCATCAGCTAGTGTTTAATGCAGATGCGAAGGAGGCTGAGATGAAGATACTGGAAGAAGAACTACTGCCAGAACGAAAAAGAATAGAAGAGTTGAGAACGGCAAGGATGGCAACTGCCGAGATGATGATCAGATCGTTGGAAGATACAATCAGCCCTTCAGAAAAGATGGAAGAAGAGCTTCAGATTATACAGGCTTCTGTTCTGGAGGCAAAAATGCTACTAGAGGAGCGCATTGAAATTCCTGACAGCCACTTGGTTTTTTAGCTCGCATTTCCTTGACAATAATTAGCACGTACTGTATAGCCCGTATTCTGGCACAACCAATTTCGTCCATGTACATCAGCCTTCTGAATTCCTTTGTATTAACGGCACATCCCGTGCATCTAGGTGAAGAGACCAACAGTATGGATGGCGTTGAACACTGGCGGATTCAACTATTGTGGTTATGGTATTCATCATGTGCAATGTATAACTCTTTTAATTGTTATTGATCTCCGTCTCCGGGGGTGTTTTTGCATGAAGAATTTATTTGATATGGAGAATATACACAAAGCTATTTAGAATTGCAAAACAAAAAGATTTGGATAGAATCTTAAATTATAGAATCTATTTGATATATCAATCAGAGGACAACTCAGTTAAATTTTTAATGATCAAGAAATCTAAAGGTGTCATTCTCATGCTAAATTGCACTCAAACCAGTCGTCAACAGTGAACTTCTGGGTGGAAGATCAAAATTCGGCCAAATGGAGCTCCTTTAGTATACGATGTCCCACAGGATGCCTAACGGCAATATTACACTTTACGAGCCAAGGTCCTCTGTTTAGTTGCATGTTGGACAACTTTTTCCTCCACAGGAAGGCCTTTGCGTCGCCTGACAGCATCGATAAGTTTTCTTGCTGTGTTAGGAAGAACACTAGATCCGTCTCCAAACTCTTCAATTTCCTCGTCCGTTTTTGGCACAAAGAAAGGATCTTCAGCAAGTGCTTCCCAGTGGCTTAAAACAAGGAGAGCACTTGCAGCCCCTGAAGTCCATCTTCTAAGCTCATCAGCAAAGCCAAAACTTTCAGCAACCGGCAGGTATGCATGAACTGTAAACAGTGGAGATCCCTCCTGCATTTCCTCCTTCATGACCCGCGCTCGTCTTCGATGTAGAACAGCATACATAGAACCCAAATACTCAGCTGGACTGTTCAGCTCGCAAAAATACAATGCTTCAACAATGCGTGGCTTTTTCTGAAGCACGGCTGCTTTACATGCATCCTTAACAGCTGTCATAACTTGTCCGGTAAATATGCCATGCTGATCGTATTGTTGGTCAGATTCAGACTCATCAGACCTCTCAGTCAGGGGAGATATGTAAGTCTCAATAAGAAATGCCAATCCCCACATTGGTTCATCACATAATGGTCCAGCGACCGTTGCCAGTTGAAATCCAGACACAACGCTGCTTTGAAGACTCTCTGCTTCCACATGTAAAGCTTGAATTGCTTCAGAGGGTTTATCAGAAGGTGTGCCCCTGGCAATAGAATTATCTACCAATCCTAATCTTTCTGATACATAAGGGGAACCCCGTACAAGAACAGAACCAACATTACTTTGCCTTTTGGGGTCTGGAGTAAAGAGAATGTTAGGACCAACTTGTCTTGGGCCAAGTGCCCATATTCTCCTAAGAAATTTTTGCCACTTAAGTTTGCACTTCTCAACCCAATCTTTGTCATTTTCATTCATCGAGACAGTATCACTCTCAACAGCATCTGCTATGCGCCTTTTGAGCTCTTCAAGTGGATTTTCATCCTGCATGATCCTGGATCTTTGTGTTTCAGAGACTCTCTGTGCATGCCACATGTTACCACCAATGGCGTCTCCAAGAATGTCAGCACTCTCATCAAGCACTTTAGTTAACGTTGATGGAAGTTTCATGACATGCACACGAACAATGCATCTCCCATTTGGTGTCATTTTCTCAACATAGTCTGAGCTCCTACTCAATGACTTGAGACCATCCAAGGGATTGGATGCATCCCCTTCAATAGTTTCCTTGTAGGAAACAAGAGGAGGAGAGACTTCTAGCCTCACCTTTGCAAATCTCTCCTTCAAATCCTTAATGCATCTCTCCAGATGGACCTCTCCTGCAGCAGCAAGCACATTTTCCCCTCTAGAAGAAACCGTGACTTCAACAAATGGATCAGCCCGGTTCAGAAGCCTCAAACCTCTTATCAGAGAACTCATATCTGCTGGATCAGAAGGCTCAATTGCAACTCTAAGAGTAGGGGCTACCTGGAATGCCATGCTTGAGAAAGGCCAACAGTTTCTTGTTGAAGAAAGAGTTGCACTCTTTAATATATGCGTGCCAAGGCCACGGATAGCCACAACATTCCCTGCCATTGCAGAGGTCACTGGTCTCAAGCCTTGACCCATCATAAGATACAAGGAATGCAGCTCAGCCTCCTGAAGATGCTTTTGTGTTGAATCCCCCTTCAATGGGTCATATAATGCTGAAAGCACAAAAACTCTTTGTCCGGAATAAAGAACACCACTAAATATTCTAGCAAATGCAAGAAAACATTCATCTGATTCAATATCTCCACTTTTGTCACTGGAATTGCTCAAAATCTCGCCATTTGGACCCTTTTTAGGTAGCATTTTTGTTGGCACAGCAAACATTTTGGACACAAAAGCAACACAAGGAGCTTCTGGACTAATATCACAAACCTCAACTGACTTTCTGACCTGATCTGCCTCTTCAAGGATACTTGAGTCCACTCCATCATACAGAACTTCCCTTTTAGGAAGTAAGCGTGCAATCCGAAAAGATTGTGCAGCAAGTGGGTCAGGCATACGCTTCACCACCATTGACAAAATTGCATCTGACAATGGGAGCCAGCGACTCATAACTGCTTGAAGCACAGCCTTAGGATCCTTATTCTGAAGTTCACGAGGGGGAACACTCAAGTTAAATGATTTAATAACTTTATCAAGTATATCTTTGTTTGTATGAGGCTCTAATGCTGACTGGTAAACCCGCCATAGCGGCTCAAGCACATACTCCACAAACATAGGCTTAGTCTTCCTTCCTCCTGTTCCCTTCTTCCCCACAATCATCAGTTTATCATCCTTCCTAACTAAGTACCTGGGACCCCACAAACCCTTCTGCAATGCAGCTGAACTAACCCCAAGCTTTGAAACATAAAATTCAGCAAATTCACTAATAGTAAAACCCCAGCCATCCAAAGCGCACACAAATGCCACGTTACCTTTTTGGGGTTGAAAGGTATCCTCTTCATCATCCTCTATAAGCATAATATTTTCATCACCCACCAAATCAGATGGCCCAGCAAGTATGGAATCAACATCGGACAAGTATTTCTCGGACTTATAAGCACTCATGATACCGTTCACCTCATGAACAATCTTTAACAGCCGGGTATAAGCTTCCATGGGGCTCAACTTCAACTCCAAAATCAACCTATCAATCTTATTAAGCACCAAACATGGAGTGAGTTTCTCAATCCAAGCCTGTCGCAAGACAGCATGTGTCTGTATGTGAACTCCCTCTACAGCATCAACCAAAATCAATGCTCCATCACTCAATCTTGCAGCAGTAGAAACCTCGCTACAGAAGTCCATGTGACCAGGAGAGTCGATGAGGTTAATCGAATAATCCCCATATTGAAGAGCTATCGAAGAGCTCTTCATTGTTATTGCACGCCTCTGTTCCTCATCAAGGTAGTCCATGAACCTAAGCCTCCCGGCTAATTTTGGATGAAGCACACCACCGCCAGTGGCAGCAATCAGATGGTCGGCAAGGGTTGTTTTGCCATGATCAACATGTGCCAATATGCATATATTTCGGATTTTTTGGATATCAAAATCACCCATTTTTACAGAGAACATACAACAGATCACTGCCCAAAATTTTTTTCCTACAACTCAAAACAAGAAACCTCCTTTCCTCAAATAATTCGCAAATACCAGGTGGGCAATTTGAATAAAGAAAAAGACAGAAGCTTTAATGACAAATACGTATAAAAATATCAGATGGGACGCTATATAGATGAAAAGGGGTGCATAAAAGAAGGGAACTTTTGACGTCTGTTGGGCTCCTTTCTGTGAAGGATTGGCTGAACTCTAGATGTGGTCGTTGCAATTGCTCTGTATAGATGTGATTGCGCTTCTGAAAGCATAAGGAACATGTCTAGTTTCTAACGAAACAGAGAGTGAATGATATGAAATTTACCAGGGTCTCGAGTCTATGATAGTAACAGGCAATCTTTCGAAAAGAATAGCAGAGAAATTCGTGAAGAGTTGAAGATGTTTCGCACTTCGGGAAAATTTTGCTTTTATGGAGGTGGCCAAAGGTTCGACGAGAGTTCACTACGGTTTTATACGGTTGGATAGATTTAGCGGTAAAATCCTGTCTGAAGACTAATTAGGGTTTCCAAGACAAAAGAAATCCCCAGAATGGCAAAATAGAAATTACAGCGTATTTTTGGTGGCAATCATATGTATACTATACATTATGGGCCAATTACTTTATGTCCTTCAATGGAAGCCCTAAATAATAAATCCCAACTAGGATTGCAAGTGGGTAGGGTAGGGGGTATAAAAATAATTGATTAGAATCCATTTTTTGAATTTTTAGTCATTTAATTATTCTGTAAAAATAAATAAAATTTAGAAAATTAAAGCTATCACAAATATTACTTAATTTTAAATAATTTTTAAATAACCAATAATTGGTGCAGGATTTTGTTGACAATGATGATATAGATTATCAATAATTATTTTAAATATATTAATAAGTTGTTTATATAAATTTGAAATATATAATAAAAATAACATATCAATTAGTAAATATATTTTAAAAAGAGAAAATGTTAATAACATACTTTGTTATTTTCGTACTGATTTTTGTAAAAAAGTTAATTCGTTTTATTTTAACTTGTTGGATTTTATAAAGGGGACCAATTTTCTAATATTATAGACTTAAATTTAATTTTTAAATACAGTCTAAATCCTTCATCTTTATCCGATTGTCTCGTCAAATCCATATTCGTGCCTATTTGAATGAGCTTATACTGGTAGAACTTTTGTCAGTAAAGCTTTTGTCAGTAGAGCTTTTCTGAGAAGATCTTTTTTAAGAAATCAGTTGACTGTTTAGTTGTCATTTAAAAAAGAATTTTTTCGAAAGAACTTTATACAGTAGACTCTTTGACAATATAAAAATAAAAAGTAATTTTAATTGTAACTATATTTTATTTTATAATAAAAATTATTTAAAGTATATTAAATAATATGCAAAGTATAATATATTAATTATTATATAATTTTAAACCATGTAAAACATAAATGAAAATATATCTAACCAAATACTTTATATAGATTATAACATAAGTAAAATTAATATCAAAAATAAATATTAAAATATATTAAAAGAAAGTCAAATAATATTATATAATTCTTCTCAAAATAAACGTGAAGATGAGTTTGTGAGTATTGTGAGAATTATGTGTAAAATATAAGGACAAAAAGAACTAAAAATTAGGCTCATTAATTGATCTAAAAAATTCACATGAAAAAGTAATTTGAAAGGCTTTTTTTAGAAACTTCAAATTTGAGCTTTTCAAAAAGCTGTATTTTAACTGTCAAAAAAGATATATCTATTAAAAAATATTTTTTATTTTACAGTCAAATACTTATTTTAAAAAAAAAAGACTTTTATGGTGAATAAAATTATTTATTGACCTTCCAAAAGCTCATCCAAACAGGCACTTACACTTCTATTATTTACGATTGTAATTGTATTGCGTATAGTTGTTGCAATAGCTAGAGAAAATTAAGCTCGTATGAAGAACATTTCTTACTTACTCGAGCCACCCACTTTCCTTTTTCCCGTTTATGGAGCCTTAAAGAAGAGACAAATGGACAGAAAATGCAAGGGACATGGGACAATGGCACAATGCCCAACAAAACAAAGTGAAGTCTTGTCGACACAGGAAGTTTTGTAGTGTAAATTGATCGATGTATATTCTGGGGCGGTGGACATTGTCCAACCCTATCATCATATGATATGATGACCTCCCTGCCTTCACGCATTGGTCGGTCCCGGTGCCCGTATGTATCGATCAACTTCCCTGAACGCTTTTCGCCATGTCCCTTGGCTTCTTGTCCAATAACGATTCCAATATATGCATATATATATATATATATAAAGCTTAAATTGTCCCCCATCATCTTAACCTGCGTGACCTACGTCTAATCATTACTCATTTGTCGGTAACACCCACCTGAGATTTTGATCATGCCCCTGCTCTTTTTTCCCTTTGGAAACGCATGTCTATTGTCTAGCTAATCATTCGTATAAAACTTCAAAAAACATGATAATCAAGGAGTATATAAGTTAATTAGCAAAAGATAATCAACTCGTGTACTAAATCTATGAATTTCTATTCGTCTCACCTAACTCGATCTAATATCAATCAAGAGTTTTGAAGGAGCCTTTCTTTCCGATGTACGTATGCATGGGCATGGCACTACTTCTTTAACTCCAAACAAAACTTCTCACAGAAAAGTTCTATTCAGATATTAACACTGACAGAATCGAATACTATTTGAGGCATTGGATTGACAACCTGATCAACAGACACAGAATAAATATATATATATAAATGCGTATAATTAGTATGCACAGGCCACATCACTTGCTTTATACGCCCCAACTGAGAATGCAAGACTGGCTAAGCATATGTTCCAAGTTAATCTGTATTTGGTCGGTTGATGCTAGAAAAAGAGCACTAAGCTATTTCATTTACCTTCACTTTCAATTGCAAATGCATGCGAGTATATCCATGAACAAAGTTAATGCATGCTTTAAAAAGGATATGCTTATGTGAAGAATGAGCTCCATAACTTTCTGCATGTCCTGGAATTAAGTTGATGTCAATAAGAAACAGTACTGAAATATTGATCAACTGTGGGCTCAAAAGCACAATGAGAGAGAACTCGCGAAGTTGGTTGAAGTGGTAATTAAGTTTGTTCTCCGACGTCAACAGACAAGAATAGTCATTTCTTAAAAGGAAACATTAAAATACAGTTAATTGGAAATTGACCCGACCGACCAGATTTGTTCTCTGGGCTTGACAACATATATACAAATCATATTACAAAATGAAATAGAAAAGCTTAAACTTGGAATACTACTGTGATATGCCCATGATCTCATCATGGACTAAGCAAGATTCTTGTTTAGCCTTAAAGCATCGCGTAAACTGTACGCCTTCGAAATGTTTCTTACATCTTTTGGGATGAAGGTAAAGTTTGGTCGGTTGAAATTCCATTGTACGGATGTCTCGTTTAACATTAATTAATAATTTAGATAATTTTAGGTATATAACCCAAATTCTTCATTATCTTAATCACTATCCACCCAATTCCTTTTATTTATCGTGAGCAATCACTAAGTGCCTGTTTGGATGGACTTTTAAGAATTCAACAAGTACTTTTCTTCACTACAAAAGCCTTTTTTTTAAGAAAAATGAATGTTTGGTTATAAAATAAAAAAACGCTTCTTTAATAAATATGACTTTTTTGACAGCTAAAATACAGTTTTTTAATAAGCTTAAATTTAGAACTTTTCAAAAAGACTCTCAAATGACTTTTTCATGTATATTTTCAGATTAATTAATGAGACTATTTTTAGTCCCTTTTATCCTTATGTTTTACGCATAATTTTCACAATACCTACAAACTCATATTCCCATTTATTATGTATTTAACTATTTACCCAACTTGAATATTTGTTTTGAGATTTATATAATATTATTTGGCCCTTTTATATGTTTTAATATTTATTTTTGATATTAGTTTACTTATATTATAATCCATATAAAAAATTTGGTTAGACATATTTCAATTTATGTTTCATATGGTTTAAAATTATATAATAATTAGCATATTGTACTTTGCATATTGTTTAATATACTTTAAATAATTTTTATATGTATAAATAATTTTTATTGCAAAATAAAATATAGTTAAAATTAAAAGTGTTCTTTATTTTTATGTTATCAAG
>JANZLH020000137.1:627968-642458 GCA_026770325.2 Erythroxylum fimbriatum
TGAGGCTTTAAGCTGGGTTAAAAAGAAAAACTTACATTCTGTTATTATTGAATCTGATTCGCAATTGGTTATTCAGAATCTTCTCTCACTTAGTCGCAATCGGTCTGACGTCGACTTGATTATTAATGATTGCTTATTTCTTTGTCATTCCATTAATGATATCCATTTTGGTTTTCGTAAAAGATCTGCGAACTGTGCAGCTCATCTCCTTACGAGACATGCTAGTTCTATGTCAGGTCTTGTTTATTGGGATTGATCTTCTCTTGTTTGTATTGCTTTAGTCTTAGCTGCTGACAATGGTTATTAATGAAGTTCTCCGCTTTTGTTTTCAAAAAAAGAAAGATCAGTGATTTAGAAAGACGACAATGTTTATAAAGTAACAAATAGTGATAATATACACATTGTACATACGGGGAAGGAGAATATGTGCAATTATAGAGCATAGAACTATATGTTTAAAACACGAATGGAAGAAAATCAGGAATCATTACAAATGTATACAAAATTTCGATTCCAACTAAGTGTGAGTTATGGCAAATCTATCCACAACAAGAGAAGCTATAAGAATAACTCTAAAACTTAGGTAAAAACATGGTTGAATTTTATCTTCTTCATGTTTCATTAATATATAAGATATAATATCAATACTTTATTTTGTATAATCCTATCCACCTAGTCAATCACAAAGTATATTCACCGTTCAAAGCTAATAAGAAGCTCTATCTAGCCATTAATTTTAACCAAAATGCCCCTGCAACAATATATAGGCCCTATTTGGTAATCAGTTGATTGCAGTAATTAGATATTAGCTGATTCTATCAGCTGTTAACTGATAGTTGATTATATCACCTGATTTGACCAGCGGATAACATCAGCTGTTTATTAAAGATGTTTGGTAAATTAGTTATTTAAGATTAGTTGTTTATGTGTAAAATGACAAGTGAGGACATAACTTTAAAAAAATTATAAGAACATGAATATTATTTTGTTGTATTTTTATAAGAATTTAAAATTTATATATTTAAATTTATAGAAATTAATAACTTTAATAAAAAATAGTATGATTTTTAGGTGTTTGGATAAGACAGTTTAAGGAGATTCTGGAAGATCTACACACGAATCATAACTTTCTCTTTTTAAGAAAAAAAACCTAAAGGCTGCTAGTTGCTTAAGATGAAAAATAAGTTTGAGTGCACCATTATCTTTGAGTCGGATTTTATTAGCTGATAGGTTAAAAGGCTACTTGGTGTAACTTTTAAAAAACAAATTAGTTGGGTTAAATCAGCTAACCCAACTAGCTTCTAATTAAACAAACATACTAACTATTTGACTCTTTAATTAGTTGAAATATAACTTAAACGCTATCTACTAAACACCCCAATAGAAAGAAGAGGAGCTTTAGGTCAGTAGATTCAAATAACTATCACCTCATATCGTAACTAAAATGGAAATGTATGACAAGTGTAATGGCATATCAATTACAAGAGCAAGCTTACCAAAGAAGAGGGGTTCTGAGTGTCTCATAAACTTCACAACCAGTTGAAATTGAAAGTAGGACTTGATGTAGTGGAAAAGAAAATGTAATGTTTTAGTATTTGCTTCAATTTTTTCAGAGGTAGTAATGTTAATATCCAAATAGTTTTGCAGTGACATTTGATAATGATGTAATTACCTACTTCTTTTGAACATATCAAATAGAAATGTGAATAAGGAATGCGAAAGTACCCTTATTGGATTCTTCAAGATTTCATATACAATAGTCATGTTTGGCAATCAGCTGATTGCATTAATTGTTAGCTGTTTGTTAGAGATGTTTGGTAAAGTTAGTTGTTTAATATTAGCTGTTTATGTATAAAATGACTTATGAAGACATGACTTAAAAAAAAAGGGTATGAATATTATATATCTTAGTATTTTGTTGAATATTTTTATAAGAATTTAGATTTTAGAGATGTCATGTTTACCTGTACTGTTTCATCATCTAAGAGAAATTTATGCAACTCTTTCTATTTTCATTTTTGTTTAAGGTCAACATTTTATTTCTAACTTATAACTGCATAAAACAATTATAAGAATAAACATTGTTCTAAAAAATGTAGATATCTAGAAACCTTAACTATGTTGTCCTACTTACTAGAAATTGTTGTATATTAGAACCAACAAAAATATGATGCTTATGATACTTAATTACAACTTAATCAAGAATACAATTTAAACAACGAAAATCTTACGCAACTTAGCTTAGAATTTAAATGGCACAATCGACTTTTGACATTTAAAAATTTGACATTTTTAACTGTTTGTTTTAAATCAGCCAATACATCTATTACTCTCTAAATATTTTTAGTAGCTGTTTGACGATTAAACAGTTAAAAACAACAAATTAATTAAAAAATAGTTGATTGGTAGCTAGCCAAACGAATCCAATGTCATATGTATATTATTGTTGTTCAATTTCTGAAATCATTAATAATATAATATAATAATCAAAGGTTTGAAGCACACTTTTAGCTTTATTCTTTCTTTTGTGATTTTATATATTTTAAAATTTACAAAATTAAAAACTCTTTCAAGTATCATAAATAATAATATTGTTAATTTAAAATTATAACGATTGAGGTACACGTCAACCCATATATGAAGCAATCAAACGGATAGAGACCTATATTTATGTATGCTGTTTGGACTGGAGGCATTTAGTTCAATAGCTTCGTTTTGACTGACCATGATAAGCGAACGAAATAACCCAATAACGTGGCAAGGGAAGACGAGCAGAGCTACATGTGGGTCCCGCACTTTTACCAAACACCAAACGACATACTCTCTCTCTCTCTCTTGCGTCGCCCCAAAATTCAGATATTTCAGTCCAATATTTTTGTCCCCTCAGTTTCTGTGATGTTTTCTTTCTTGTAATTCCTCTGCTCGATCATAGGGGAGTTTCATGGAGGTACCCGTTTTTCTTTTCCCTTTTAGTTCTTGGTTTCATGACTGAGAAATCGATGATTATGTTAAAGAGTAGGTTTTTGGGAGCTTTCTCCGTTTTTACCCAACTGGTCAAAATACTATACTCAGCATTTCTTCAACTTTTAGTTCCTTTTGTGGTTTATTTAATGCTAAATATTTTGTAAAAATGGATTCTTTTTGATCGATTCATTCTATCTATTTGTGGGTGTTCTGTACGCCGATCATTTCGTTTACGGGAATTGTTATATTTTCGTCAGTAGTAGTCATTAACAAAAGGTCTCAATTTTGAAATTTTTATTTCTTTAAATATGGACTGGTTTTCCCATTTGATTCAGGTGCTAAGTTTGTGCCTTCTTGGCTTACTCAATCAAGAAACGCAACTACTTACTTTCCCTTTTAATTTTGTTGCTGGGTTGAAAATTGTTCTTTAGGGATTGGAAGATACCCCCAAGTCTGAGGCACATTTGACATCAGCTGCAGCATTTGTGGAAGGGGGAATCCAGGAGGCTTGTGACGATGCTTGCAGCATATGCCTTGAAGCCTTTTGCGACAGTGATCCTTCAACTGTACGTATGATGGGTTTTAGTCTTTTATTGGAATAATTACCTGTTACCAAGTTTTCCTATTTTCCTTTTTCATAATTATCTTAATCTTTATTTTGTAGTTGACTAATTGCAAGCACGAGTTCCACCTTCAGTGCATCCTTGAATGGTATTTTCGATTATCATCAATCTTGATATCTTCCAATATTAGTTAGTAATCAAATTTACAGTTGCTATTCTAGTAACTTGTTTGACTAGTTATTGGAAATCAAAATTGTAAGTTCACAAATCATGTGGTTGAATGGCCAGTTTGATTACGCATAATATTTGCTGTTAAGGCTTCACTGTCCATGTTCACCTCATAAGTATTCCAGTATTCATTTATAGTGGGGACCGATTGTGCTATCAACAATACATAACTATTAGCGAACATACTGCCATGATTGCTACGATTAGTGCCTGGGAGATTTAGCATCTATGTCTTCCCGAACTTTTACAGAATGAGCAAGTTTTTAGAAGATTCAAGCTAAGTCATTTTAGAATGTGTGATGAAGAAGTCAACATCTTATGTTTAAATGTCGTCATCTATGGTAATAGAGTATCCAAGAGATGGGATATTCATGTTTGACTTGATTTATTTTTCTAGTGGTGGGAGAGAACAATAGGATCTACATTTTCATTTCTTTCGAATGTTGTAGGTGCCAGAGAAGTTCCCAATGTCCCATGTGCTGGCAACCTATTGGCTTGAAGGACCCAACAAGGTAAAAATATGTTCCTAACTAGATTCTTGTGTTTTTACTTGTAAATGCAAATGACTTGTCTATTTCTATATTCGATAGCCAGGAATTGCTTGAAGCTGTTGAACGGGAGAGAAGTTTTAGGTTTAATCCTTCTAGGAACACCACCATATTTCATCATCCAACCCTTGGGGATTTCGAATTACAGCATGTTTGTATTCTTTCTTAGCTGCTATGAAGCTATTTTTTATTTTCTTTTTAATAGTCACTCTTTCTGTTATTTAACAGATCAGTTTGAAGCTTAACTTTGGTAAATTCCTTGCTTTGAACCCAGTTGCCAGTGGGTGTTAATGATGCTGAACTTGAAGAGCGTATAATCCAACACTTGGCTGCTGCTGCTGCAATGGGACGACGCCAGATTGCAAGACGGGGAGGCCAAAGGATTAGATCATCAGCTCAGGGTCGTTCACAGTTCTTATTATTCTCAAATCATAGTGTGCCTCCTGGTCCAGTCTCATCTTCTCCTACTCAGGGAGGAGATGGTGAACCTGCCTCTCCAATCACAATAGTTAACCCATCTCCTCAAACAAATGATGGAGAAGAATCTTCACAACTCGTTACACTGCAATCCCGTGATGCCACCTCTGATCCTTCATTTGCTTCAGTTTCTGGATCTGGTGGTGTTGCTGCCAATCATAGGAATTCCTTGAGCAATAGGTTTCAACATTTCCAATTTATATCTATTTCTGTGCTTGTCATATTAGTCACATCATGGATACTTGTGATATTTATGCATACGGATACCTTTTATGGAAAAGTTCATTTTCCTTCGCTAATTTTCATTTTCATGTTTTGTTGTTGCAGGGCGTCTCCTAATCACTCACCCCAAAATTGTCAAGAGAGAGCAGGACCATCAGACTTCCAATCATTTTCAGAGTCTCTCAAATCCAAGTTCAATGCTGTTTCAACAAGGTAACTTAAGGGAAAACATTTTTAATGTGAAAGATATCTTTTGTTCACCATATGAGAACTTTTTTTCTAGATACAAGGAGTCAATTTCAAAGAGTACAAGGGGATGGAGGGAGAAATTCTTCTCTCGAAATACTACCACGGCAGATCTTGGTTCTGAAGTAAGGAGAGATGTAAATGCTGGAATTGCAACAGTGTCACACATGATGGAGCGACTGGAAACCAGAGATAATGATAGAACCAACAGTGTTTTGGTACCAAACATGGTGGATAATACTTCAGTTGCAGAATCAACTAATCGGCAAATTTCAGAAGCTGGTGATGGTGATGGTACGACTGATACTGCAGCCAATACACAAGCTCAATCTTGTGCAAGTTCTGGTTCAAATTAAGGATAATTTCAGCAATGCTGTACTCAATATCTAATTGCGAAGGTAACTTTCTGATGATAGCATTATGAAGTTGATCTTAGTGACGTTGTTTAGTCAAGGGCTAATTGGTTGAGTCAAATCCAGAGACAAACATGTGAACATTGGGACTGCATATATGTATATATACACCTATAATGTTTGAAAACATGAAACTTGGTGATCAAGAGTTTCTGTTCCTTGATAATTCGTCCTTTTCTTAAGCCATAGTTTGCTTTATAAATCAGGAACGGAAAAGGCGGAATGTGTCATTGTCGAAAAGTGTTCCTGCTTGATTTTAATGAACATGTCTGGATGGTATTACTAACAGTCGAGTGTTGTGTGCCAGTTTCTTCCAAATTTTTAGTATGCTTTAAGGTGAAATGTATTGCAACTGAAGCAACATCTGGAAATTTTACTAATTGGACAAATATTTCAAAATTTTGAGTAACTACGAATAATGCATCACGCAGGCATTTTGCACTTAGTGATTTCAATTCTTTTGGAGTTATAGCCTATTTTTCAGGTTTTATTCAGTGTCTTTCCTGGTTTTGTTTATTTATTATATAGGTGTCTTAGTCTAATGATAATAAATGGTGGACAACAGGGAAGATTGAATAGTAATGGAATATTAACTTCTTCGCAGGTATGAGACGGTATGAATGGGATGCTTTGTCATGCTTCAAGATAATGGATGTTTCTACACGAAAAGGTGCAATTGAATATTCATGCTAATCAGAAGAAAGAAGATAAAGCCAATATTAAATGTTGCACCTACATGCTAGCGAGGGTTGTAAGTCAATTTGTAAAGATGCACTTATGATCAGTAGGATTGGGTGTGAGTGCATACTCAGGGCATACTGGTATTAAGGATTTGAAGATTTGAACCCTTTAATAAATTCTTGGTTTCTTCTTCTGTAATATTACAAATTTATGGCGCCACCTGCTGTAAATTAAGCATCGATAGATCTTATATGAAATGTAAGAGAATAACAATTAAGACTAAAAGCTGATAGAATTCACCACAACTGTAGTTGCTAGGGCATAAATGGTTCTAACAAAAAAGAACACGCCTTGCCTCTCAAACTTGTGCATAACGGGAATGCATATTTAACACGAGCATCGTCCTCAGGGTTTCATTACAATTTGGTTTTAAAGTTTTTCGAAACTGCGCAGCTTGTAATCGAGGATGTCTTTTTTCTTGTGACCTTCATCAATACATGGTGATGGGCTCATCTGAAAATTGCACGCTCTGTATATCACCTGTGGTAGTTTTCCTATTCAAGTCCTTTGATAGCATTTCATACATAGATGAAGCACTTATTGTTGATAACTGGTTCTTCCCTAAACAATATAGTTTGAATTGCTACCATTTTACACTTAACTAGCTGAGAAGGAAAGTGATTGATCAACTTAATTGGTACTTCTTTTGATTTAATTAATGAGATTAATCAACTTCAAAAAAGGACAGTTCAGCTTAAGCTCAAGTCAAGGAACATGCGAGTTCAAGGATGGCAGATCTTCTCAAGATTACTGGAGTCTGTTAAGGATGTTACTCAGTTCGCAAGGAAAAAAAATCTCTGTAGTGGATCGATAATACTAAGCTTCTTGTTAGATACGTTTGCTCTCAGCAATGAGCATAGTTTGGTTCAATAAGAATCCACAGAGTGTCATTGAATTTGAGTAATTAAATGGAGTGTTAATTCGCAAAACATGTGAAATTCTAGATATACGGTGTTATGTGTCAGATTTATCTTTCGTATCAATCTTAATTCACGAAACGAGTAAACTTCTCAATCTCCTGTTTATTCAAGTTACTTGCACTACTAGAACTTCTGCAGAGATTCAAAGTGAAATTGCTATTTACGTGCAAGCTAAACCGGATATACCTTGCATTCGAAGAAAGAGCTGAGCATATTTTATGACCGAAAACTCTTGTTAGCAAAGCCATAACGGAGTATACCCCTTTTAAAACCAAGAAAGATGGAGCTCAGGCACACTATAGTGCAAAAATTGCCTACCAGCCTCATCTAAGAAACAGGAAATGAAAATGCAAGTTTGGATGGAAACCTACGTACATATGTCATGGCATGCACATATACAACTCCTTCCAATGCTACTCATCTCTTCCTCTTGCCTCCCGCCTTCTCTGTAGATCCAGAACCACCTCTCCCTCTACCACCTGCTTTCCTTTCCCCAGATGTCGATCCACCTTTACCTCTGCCTGCCGGGGTCTTCTTAGCACTTGAATGTGTTATCTCCTTTATTTCCATCTCCACATCAATTCCTACAATAAATTACATATAGGTATTTGACCTTTTTTTCCACTCAAAACTCAATGAATAGGTGTTCTATATCAAGCTAACAAAAATCTTCAAAAAATAAGAGTTAACTGAGAAGAAAATTTAACCTCTATCCATTTTAGTAGGACTAAAGGATAATGACTAACCTTTGGACTTTAAGCTTTGAAGTTCATCTTGCAGCTTCTTGTCAGCATTGCCTTCTGACAGACAAAGAAACAATTACTCAGATAAATACTATTTACACCTAATTCAAATTCTGCAGTCAAAATATTTCCCCTATTTTTGTCGAGAAACCATTGATAAAAAATAAACTGATTGGTAAAATGTAGAACTAGATCATTACTTGGCTAAAAGTTAAAAAAAACATAGCCCATTCATTCGATATATGGAACTGGTTATTGTTTACTATAACATAATTGTTTTTGTAATTTGAAAAATCCCACTCAACCCAAATGATTGAACTATTGGATAAGGCCTAAGACTTGATCATATATCAACTCAACATTGATATTCCCTTCCAAAAAGAAGTAAGCAAGATTTTCCAGTATCTATTTTGGTTTTAGATTATCTCCTCACTAAATCCTTTTTGGTGGTAAGCCATTCAACCAAACAGCTTTCTTCATGGGACACTGTTTGTTGGCAAATGAATCAGATTATGCGTATAATAAGCTAAACATCTAACAACCTGGGTGTGTGCCCTAACTCTAACAACGGAGATATCATATATTCTACAAGTGAAGAATATGACATTAACATAGAAATTCTTCTCATTGGGAGCCTAGAATATCATATCCTCTTGTGCATTTTGTTTACTTTATAATTCTACTTTTTGACTGTCAGGAGGCAAACTAAAAAAATATTGAACAGCAACCAATCATTAAATGCCACTAATAGCAGTCATAACAGGATGATCAAACAACAACAATCTTGAGATTATCAAAACACTTGTCCATTAAAGGGAAGGCATTTTACCCAATTCATCAGTGTCAGAAAAGCTTTCTTCTTCATTTTCTGCCAATAAGTCGCCATTTTCTTCTCCTAAAGCATCGTCAGAAGGTTCCACAGTAGCTACAATTTGCTTCTTGGAGGTTTTCTTTATTCCAGGAAGTGGTACTAAATCTGCCGACCGCACCATTCTTGATTTGTTCTCTTCTTTATATGCCCTGGTCAAAGCAGCTTTTACAGTTGAAGCTATGCCATCCAAAGGATTTGCATGCCCCTGTACATAAAGAAACCATAAAGTCCGAGACTTTTGACAATTAAGGAAACAACAATGTTGGTTCCTAAAGTACATGGATGCTACCTGAAATTTTGATAACTCCACAACAGTATCATAATCCTCCTGAGTTATTGAGTAATAAGTCATGAATTGCACCACCTTCTCAACAGCTTCATCCTGATCATTATACCAAAACAAAAGAACATTCAGGCACTTCAAGTAAAGATTCAAAGAAAAAAAGACTTAGTCACCTAAACACATCACTTCATCCTGATCATTATACCAAAACAAAAGAACATTCAGGAACTTCAAGTAAAGATTCAAAGAAAAAATACTTAAGTCACCTAAACACATCACCAATGATCTTGCTCTTAGTGAATATCGATAGTAAGCCAGTGATGAACATGAACATGAAATAATCTCTCATATATTTTAACTAAAATTTCATGCATGTCCAAGCCCAGGAAAGTTGCATTTGTTTTATTAAGATTTCAACGCTGTTTTACACTCACCTCATTTGTATCATTTTAAGGTTCCAATATACAAGCCTGAAGAACGGAAGATAAATACAAACAAGAAATGCAGAGATTAAAGCACAGTAAGGGCTCTTAAGATGCCAATCTGTTTACATATACCATCGTATGTCAAGAAATAAATTTCAAACCTTAGGCAGTAATCGAAGAGGATCAGTCAAATGTTTCAAAATAACTGGAAAATATTCAAGTCGGAGAGTCTCCCTGTAACAATAACACAACAGATAGCTATTAAACAACTTCCAAAGATTAAAGAATGGATATTTGGAAAACTAATTAAATTATAGTTTCTAAAGGTTGATCTAACTTAAGGATAAGAACAACTGTAGCACCATGAGAGGAAGGGCCAATATTGTGCGTCAGTTATTCTCACTCTACAGCTTATTTCGTTCATTGTCCTTCATAATCCAAGCTACTTTAGTATAAAATACAAGTACAAAAGCTCATAAAATGCAATATAAATCATAGTTAAAATTAAGGTTGCATCAACCACTTTTACTATTTTAATCTTTCTTTAGAGAACACAATCAGTACTAATGGTATAGTGTTCAGTTTATCTCCCAACTATACATATAATTTATAGGAGTTGGACAAGTAATTTATATTAAGGGATTAAGACTAACAAATTGGTCCACATGAGTTATTCCACAATGCCTAATCAAAGACTAAATCTGTATTTAATGAAAGTCAACTCCGTTGTTGATGTCAATTCACATTAATGAGACTTAAACAGGTTTGAAGAAAAAATATTTGGGACTAAACAGCTAAACAAAATAATTGAATTTGGACACACCCATTGCAGCATCGCCTTGGCCATTGCATAATGAACACAACAATGACAATAGACATCACAATAATCTCCTGGCATCACAATGCTTTTTATCCTAGATTTCTTGCATATCATTAAATGTGAAACATTATGCAAGGAGATAGATGCTTGATCACCTCTTCATACATCATAACAAAATTTTGACTAAGCAGAGCAAAAGAAGCAAAAAATAAAAGAAGTAAACAGAAGATATGGGATGAGGTCAGAAAACAATTGGCAGTTTACTCCTTAAATTTAGATATAGCGAAGCAAGCTGAGAATGCCATAAAGCAAATGCTAAAAATGTTGATATCTATACATAAGGATAGAATAACTTCAAGTTCGGATCCAAAAGCAGAGTTACCTTCCCAAATTAGATTCACGGGAAGCAAGGAGATGAACATGTAAATTCTCTAAAAGTCTCAAATTTTTTCCCGTCGTAGAGTTCTTTCCTAGCCACCCGCCAAATCTGTTAAAATTGCGTTCTCCCTGCAAGTATAAATACAATTTCATACTGACAGGGAACAGTAATAAGAAAAGAATAAAAGTGTCATGGCGGTATATATCAACTCCAAGCATTGAACATTGGAATGACAAGATACCAGAACATATAAACAGAACCATCCAAATAGGTTAGCACGAACATTGGACAATATAAGTAGAGAAAAGAAATAATAGAAAAATTACACAGATTGCCCATTAAAAGCATGCAAACAACACAGATAACCAGCAGCATTATAATTCCATTTTAATCGAGTCAGTGAAAGGGTCAGTCATTAGTCAGAGCAAAGATCAATGCACCGTCAACATCAACAGAAACTCAAAGGCAGAGAAAAACAACCAAACATAAAGTGCAGAGTGATTCAATAAATGTTCAGTAGGAACTCAAACTTGAAGAAGAAATCTAAGAAACCTCAATATATTCCATATTCTCTTGCCTTTTTTTTATTTTTCATGTATGTCCAGGAGTACTGACATGGGGGAAAACTATTCATTAGCTTCCATACCATGACACAACACCAAATGCTATTGAAGAATACTCAGTGAGACTAGCTAGGTTGGTTATTATCCACCTATATTGGCTAAACATGCAATGAAGAGTATTCAATGCATAATGATGTAACTTAATGCAATATCTAATAAAAGAAAATTTGAAGCTATTTTTCCTGCTCCCAAAGATGAGACATTGCATAATGATGTAAATTAATGTAATATCTAATAAAAGAAAATTTGAAGCTATTTTTTTGCATCCCAAAGATAAGATACATAAAAGAAAAATAAGGTAGTTGAAATGGTCCTTTAATTAGTATGGAAAGGCACATTGCATGCTCTAAACTTTGATTAGAGTGAAATCATTTTGTATCCTGTTTCAAACCACTCAAGGTGCTTGCTTCTCTTCTATTCTTTTGTGTTGCAGAGATCATTGACAACCTTTAGCTAGAAGTCATCTTTACAGTTTTAGTATCATCTACTACATGAAGCTATCTAGATCAAGTGTTCAACTTTTCTCCGCATAAATGTACACAGATAAAGGTCAATCCCCCATTAAATAATGGAAAAGCAAAAAAAAAACGATTTGTTCAAGATGCAAGACAGGCATTCCTTACCGGTTCAAGCGTCTCCCTTTGTCCATGCATCAATGCAGCACTGATTAAAACAGCAAATTAGTCAGAACTACTTCCAAGGGATAGTGAAAACTAGGGTTGGCAATGGATAGGGCTGCAACCAAAACGATGTTGTTTTGGTGCCCTTCTCAGCTTGCCATCCCTAGCAAAAACCACATATCTAGTAAATGTTGTTAGACATACGGGATAATACATGATGAAAGTGAACTAGTTTGTGATAGTTGCCATTGCCGATTTCTTCGAATCTGTACATTTATTATATCTCCATCGGCGATGGACTCAGCAGCATGAGCAACCAATCTCATGCGTTTCACCCCATCATCGTCTTTGCTAACTGAACTTGGTCTATAGTTGATATAATTTTCCTGTCAAAAGTTTGAAATTGTCATTACACCTTATCCGACAGCCGAAACAAAAAGAAATACAAGTTTATAGGATTTACAGTTTTATAATAAAAGCTTGCCAACAAAATTTAGCACAAAAACAAGGACCTGAACAATAAGAGGAACTAAGTCAGGATCACTCATGCTGAGGTCAATCCGCTCATCCATTCTCAATTTCCCTCCACCAAAGCCAAAAAGCCTACAAAGCAAAATATAACATAAGACATTCCAACAAGCATATATCTGAAATAAAAAACACAAGAATTCATTCAGTTATCAAGGGCAAGGGATTGAAGTGCAAATGGTATTATCATATTAATTTTAGGTTGTTTATCTACATTCAAATCAACAGGAAGATCTTTATAAATTTCTACGCAATGAAAGTATAGACAATAGGTTTCGAATACGACCAATCCTAATTAGGGAATTCATCCTTCTAAAAGGATTAGTTTGAGTGAAAAAGACTCTGCAACCAAAATCTTTGATGAAGTTGTAGAAGCTATAGTGATTTACTAATCCCACTTATGCTCCATTCCTAGCTTTTCAAGCCCTTTGTTGTGTGGCTTCATGTGCCTTTTACAATTGCTTATTTACATTTACTGCCATCGAATGCATTAGAATAAAGAATAGTCTGGTCTCCTCAGCAGGACCAGTTATACACACGTGTATATAGATGAGATTCATAGTTTTGATAGCAAAATTTCTTGTTTTCTTCAAATTCAGGCATAAATCAAATAGTGGAGACCATGAATATTATTTCAAGGAACTTAACGTATGCACTCCTCATATTGCAGAATACATCTGGTACCATAGCCTAGAGAAAGACACAGGATCAGGAGACAGCGTTATAGAAGGAAAAATGGATCATCTAGTCATACTTGTCAACGGCTGTAAATGGAGAAATATCTTCATCCTTTGCACTGCTAAGAAGGCGCTGTCTAACATCATCATACTTGATGACAGACATGGAGAGACTCATGTATTGCAATTGATTAATTGCCATGCGCATATCCCCATTTACCCTTTCTGCAAGTTCCTCGAGAGCTATCTGGCAAATAATCACAGATTGATTTTATCAGTTACCTTTTACCAAGAAGCAAGTGAATCACGAACCTGCAACATGGGATCCGTCCTTCCACTATAAATGGAATAGACTCCTAATCACCAGCACATCCCCTTAAAATTAGAAGCAAGAAACGGAGAAAAAAATCTTTCATTTGTTTTGTTTTACATTCTCAAGATCTTATAATCTGAGGCAGGAGACACAAGTCAGCGCTAAATTGTTACTGCAAGGCCATTTAGTACTTTGATGCATGAAATTTCTTATTCCATTTTACAAAGAGTAGCATTAGATACCAAATTCTTATCTTCTGTATCCCAATTACTGTGAATTCAAATACCATAATGTGATTATAACAGCTTGAATCTCCAGGGACATTCACAGTTAAAAAACGGAAAACCACAAAAAAATGAAAACTTAAACAAGCATTTACCTCGTTAGCTTGAAGGCCTTCTGCATTAGCAACTTGCATTAACCTCTTTGCCATCTACAACACACCAAATTCATAGTTAATTTATACAATCTTCGGCTGCACAAATCTCATAAGGTGAAATTAACAGTAATAAATGAAAGAGAACTTCATTTACATAAACAGTTATCAACATTTGCAACAAAGATAAATGGAATATTCTTAAAACAACAAGATTTAAGAGTCAAATACGTCTCTACTGACAACTCATAGGTATTGACTAACAAACAATTTAGAGATCATTAAAGGGATTATAGAGGTTATGTTCTACCATTATTTACATTTATCAAGCTCTTAATTTATCATTAGTAATCTCCCGTAATCTACAAATTGTATGTAGACAACCGCAGATAATTCAATAAATTCAAATATTGTTTCAACCTTAGAAGTATATTGTTACGTTCCCGACTCATGGATCGTGTCACAGGGCGATTCACACAAAAATCGAAATCAAGCAAATAATCTTTGTTC
>JANZLH020000137.1:647955-661405 GCA_026770325.2 Erythroxylum fimbriatum
GTTCAATGTCCGGTCCGATTTTTAAAACATTGTCGAAAACAGCAAGCAAACACGGTTACGGACAGGACTTTTGCGTCCTTGTCCACTGTCCTCACCCCTGAGGACAGTAACTATACACTGGGTTAAGGACAGAACTTTTGTGTCATCGTCATCCGTCCTTGCGTCCGAGGACGGTAACCAAACGTTGCATAAAGTCTACCCGAAAAAGCTAAAATAAGGACTTTTTTGAAAAGCTTCAAATTTGAACTTCTGAAAAAGCTATTTTTTAGCTTCTGAAAAAGTCAGTTCTATTGAAAAAGCACTTTTGAATTTTATGACCAAACACTCAATTAGGAGTTAGGACTGCTCATCCCGACCCGATCCGATAAAAAAAAAAGGTCCGTACCATACGACATCATTCACTGTTTCCCTAAAACGGTGTAAACTCTTTGTACAGAAAATCGTTTCCATACGACATCGTTCACTGTTTCCCCTAAAATGGTGTAAACTCTTCGTACAGAAAATCGTTTGAACTTTTATTTCAAGCAAACCATAAATTTCCTTCTCTTTATCCAATCAATCAGCTTCTTGAAAGCTGTAACCTTTAATGATTTTTAAAGTTTATTATATGTTTGATTAATGTGGGATGATCTTAAATTCGTCTCTTTGAATCTCAGAGCTTGCGCTGTGTACATTAAGAAGATGCAAGGGGGGGTCTGATGGGCCAAGAATCTCTGCAATGCGGAAGCTAGTTTTAAGTCGATATGGAGGGTTTCTGAGAGCTGCTCTTTTGAAGCCGCCTGAGGAGAAGCACAATATCGAACTCAATTGTTTCAGCTGAATTCCCGGGAAATTCTAAGGAAGTGGGTCGCGTGTTAAGAAGCGGCTGCATCTGCACAAGGGTCCTTGCACAATTCCGTTGCTTTCTTTGAACATCAATTCAACTTAACGAAGAATCCTAGTGATAGTGCTGAAGTTTGACATGATTGTTTGCTCCCTTTCACTGAAGTAACTTCAACACTGTTTCCATGCACAAATTAAGCGAAAATTTTCTCCTTCCTCTTTTCACTTGATTTAAATGGCAATCTAAAAACAAAAAACAGCACTTGCAAGCAAATTCACAGAAGTTGGCATGATTGCATTATAAAGGGCAAGTGATATACCCTCCAAAATGAGATAATGTTTTATGGTGAATTCTCTACAATTTGATTTTTCTAAACGGGGAAGATTAGATATCAGAAAGAAGATACTCAAGGGAGAACTCGACGAGCCAGCTACCTTTGTCTATCCCAAGAAGTCATTGTCTTTGTCCTCAAGCCAAAGTGTAAACCCCCACAAAAGGCATAAGCACACTCCCCATCCAAAGCTTCCCATCCTTCTCTTCCACTTCACTAACTGCTTTAATAACTTTTCCCTCACTGTCCTCAAGTATTTGCAAGAGCTTACCTTCTGGACTGTATTTAACAACTACACCATGAAGCCTGCCACCAACGTGAAGCAGATACTGAATCTTTGCAGGGATTGGGAGTTTGAGTAAGAATGTCCTCAGCTTGGGGTATAGTGCACATATGTAAGTGTAATAATTCCGGCGACAGTGGACCGCTACCCAAAAGTCACCATCTTCGTTCCGTCTAATATTGTCAGGAAAGCCAGGTAAGATGGCTAATACCTCCGAAGTTCCTGCCTTCTCACCTTTCAGCCAGTACTTACGCAATCTGCATTCAAATATATGGTATGAGATGTAACTGAAACAACAGTTGCATAGAGAAGCATTTCTGATGCCCAAGAAGGTGGCATTACCAGAACATGGACTGTAAAAGTCTTTATTTCAATACCTATCACTTATAATCATGGCAGACCACTGAACATCAAGACCCACCAAGCAACATATGCCGTTACATTGTTCTAATGCAAGTTGCTCGACTATGAAATGTGGAGGTAAACTCTGCTACAATTATTTCTCCCCCCTTTTGGTCCTTTTTCATCTAGCACTAGCACATCAAACTCATTCCGACACTCCAATAATGGTTAAGAAGAACATCCACTGATAAAAAAGTCCACAAAACAAGGCAACTTCCTTCTCCAAGTAAAAATAAACTTCTGGGCTTCAAAAACCACTAGCAGGCATTTCTTTGTTGCATATACACTAAACCAGTGAGTATCAATACACCAACTAAGCCATGAATCCACATCAAACTAGACACTAGCAGAACCTATGACCTCGCTCACATGCATAATAGCATTTATTTTACCAATAACTTTAGGTGCTCTCTCCTATATCTGACATGGAGAATAATCCGTCTAAAAGTTGTATATCTAGGGCTACGGAAAATTTTCTTAACCATTTAGAAGTAAAGATGGAAAACAATCACAGATTTCCATTATAACAACACAAAAGAAGAAGCAGGACTAACCTGCCAATAGCTCCTTCACAAAAAACAAGAAAGGAACCGTCTTTGCTTATGGACACGCCATTAGGGAATTGAAGATTTGCCACAAGGACAGTGGTTTCTTTAGTAGTAGGATTATATTTCAGAAGTCTTCCACTATCCTCTGAAGAGAATACCAGCTGCATAAAGTTCCTGAAAGATATAATGATGGTATTAACAGTGCACCAAGAACCATTTAATAACATTTTGACCAAAGAGAAGCAAAGAAAAAACAACAATTTGTTCAATTAGCACTATCCGCTGAATCCCGATAAGTTGGATGAATCTCATGCAAGTGCAAATGCTTAAACAAGCGTAACTGCGATTTTCTAAAATCTTAGCAGTGAGATTATTGCCGTGAGGAGTTAAACTTTGCTCTATATTGGATGTCATTGCAGAGTGAATTACATGGGCTCTGACTTGGATCAGGAAGCCTCTACTAATTAAGAAAAACGGCAATGACATCAAGCCCTGGGATTAAAACTTTATCCACAGACCATAAGTACTCGGGCAGTTTGATCCTTCCTTTTTCTCTTCAATGTAGCATTTGAAGGTGACACTGAACACATGAAAGAAACAGGAGGCCCTCTACTTTGTGGAGATCATGATTTTTTTTCTCAATTGCATGTTTTTCATCACATTCAAGTTGCCATCTCAGTGTTCTCAATATGATGACGAAATCAAATTTCCACAATATCATGTCCTAAGCCCAAATAAACAGAAGAGGCAATAGGATGCACTCATGCACCAATGATTTTGTAACATATTATGACTGTCCTAAGCTTCCACATCAGCCCATTAGAGTTAAATTCAGATAACGAATTGTCCGTAAAAGACAATAAGATCAGAAACTTACCTTCTTTGGTACTTAGTGCTACTATCTGTGAAGTAAACATTCCCATCGTCATCAATATCTAGATCATTTGTGAACCGCAGAGGAGTTCCTTCCGCCTCTGTTGTAAGTGATGTTGCCAATCCACCCTCTGGCCCCACCTTCATCAGCCCAAAATAGGCATCCGCAATATACAAATAACCTGTTTTCTTGTTAAAACGGAGCCCCAAAGGCCTGCCACAAATGTGCTCATTCGGCAAATAACTTAAAGGGGATGGTTTATGGTCACAAACTCCTGTCCTGAATCCACAAAAAGAAGGAAAAATGTGTCAGTTAAAAATAAATCTGAAGATGGATGAACATAGAAACTAGCAGAAGAAATTTTGACTGATAACCAAAATTCAGAAACTACAATTAAATCATAAGCATTCTGTTGTTCTGGAAAGAAATATAATCTTCCCTTTGGTGTGTGACTGGTTCTCCATATCAATGGGAATAGAAACTCCAATCAATTCTGTGCAAAATGGAAATCTTTTTTGGGTACATCAGGAACTATATATTTTTATATTCCCTCGTCTCATTTACCTACCAGGATTCAAACCCTAGCAGATGGAAGGGTACTCTTACTTTTCTATCATCAGAGAAACACTTGATGTTTCATTTTCAGAAAGCTTGTTCCTTGACATTTGCTGATTGGGGTCCTTCAAGAGATGAATTTATTGACAGGTAGCTGGAATCAATCACTGTTTCACCTCTATACTCTTTTCTTCGAATTGTGATTAATGGCTCATCCTCGTTATATTTCAAGGCTAATAGCTAATTTTGATGCAATGAGACAAACAAAATTCAGTTATAAGTTTCCTTAGCCTTATGCCCTATTTTGAAATTGTGTGAAAAGAAATGGTTAGCATTGCTTATACATCTGTTGTTGGTATTCTAATATACTAGGAAACAGGCAATTGTTCTGATACAAGGTTTGCTGTCGGAATACTTGGAAATTATCAAAGTAATCTAGGAATGAATTCTTGAAAGTATCCAATAAATTTATATGCAGAACAAAGGATACAAGCAGATTTATAAGCATAGATATTCTGACTTTGATTTCATAAGTGCATCGGTTCTCGACATTAGGTTGCATCTTTTCTATTGGCCGGTGGATTCATACCATGGTATATCAAATAGACACTTGCATCTCCATCCTCATTGGATGTTGAATTTATCAAGGTATTTCCTAATTCGTTTGACCGAAAAACTTCACAATTATCAATTTATTGAGTTTATTCTGTGACAGGAAATTGGAAGTGCCTAAGGCCACTCCATAAACATTAATTGTTAAGTCTTGTTGTTTGACAAAGGATTTGTGAAAAGAAAGAACATTTCAACCCTAGACTTAAAGATTTACACTTAAATTGTATAATAAGTATATATGTCATATGGATCTAAGATAGGGACACTATGGCTTGTTTGTCAAGTTTTATTTAAAAATGAGGAAGGCTATAGTATTTGGCATTTAAGTGAGACCTTATCCAATAAGTATTAAAAGTTTTTATTTTTCCCCAAGGATCTATATGGATATTGTGATACGTGAAAGGATATATGTCACAGGATGAAGTAAAACATGCATGATACAACCAGTTTAGATGTTTGAATGAGTATAGCTATTAATGTACCCACAAACTTGGTGAATCAACCATGATTTTAGCATTAGGCAAGTGAGAGAATGCAGGAAGTATCAATGTTGTGGCAAGAATTCAGATTGTTTTACAGTACCAAATTTCATGTTTAGAGAACCCATCAGAAATATTTGATTCAACCGCAAGCACGAAATATTGTCTTTTTAAATTTTCCCCAATTATAGTTAATTATGATTCATAAGTTTGGTCTAAAGATCCTTAATTAATTTTCTTAAGCAATGCGCTCAAGAAAACAAAGGTATAGACATCAGAAACCCAGATTTTTTTAAAAGGAACAAAAGGTAGAAACAGACCTGTTATTTGAAGTGTAGGCAAAATCAGTCCAGCGCTGACCATCCCAGAACAGAATTCTACCATCAGCAACTCCGGTGTAAATTCCACGGCCATGAGGATCAAAAGTCACGCTCTCAGGGCCTTGAACTTGGTTCAAGAACTTGATTTCAGAATTCTGGAGCAAGTTGAGGTGATCTTTGTCAGTTGGGACAGTTGACCATAAAGGCATGTCAACCTTGTAGGCCTCGAAGTCCGGAAATTGCGAGATTGCACTGTGCTTGAACGGGTCGACGCCGCAGTACACGGCAAGAAGGAGAAACAAAAACCCAAAAACCTTCGCTATAGTCATATCCGGAGCCTTGAGATTGATTTCACTGTGGGAGCCAGATAAAGATTGAAACTTGATTAGGTGGGTAGCAAGTGAAGAGGTCAAACAACCAGAACTCTACTTAACTAGCTTTTTGTTAGAGTGTTAGAAAGAGGTAAGGGGTGTTTGTTGGTGTTGAAAGTATCAACCATGCGCTTGTCTGCTTCCTAACATTGTTAGGAGTCCGAAACAATTAAAGACGAGAAGTGGTTGGTAGGAGGTGGGTCTCTATTCTCAGTTTGTACTTGTAATTCCAAGGTGCTTAGATAAGGTGAACTGTTCAGCATGTTCTATCCTCCATTCTACATTACTACTAACTTCGCAAAGTATACCAATTTGTCAATTTTTATAAAATTTAAATAAATTTCTAAAGCTTTGATATTTATAAATTAAGATTCAATCTGAAAGACTATTATGATAATTTGATATTGCCTTTTGAGGTGGAACTAATTGATAAGAAGCTTTATGAATTTGAGTTGTATTTGATTTGATACATTCGATTCAAGTATAACTCTTATTGAAATTATCATATTTTAATATATTGATGATCTATCTCATGTAAAATAGTTCAATCGGTAATATTTTGATATAGAATCAATCATACGAAGATAGTTAAATAAGTTAATAAATTATTCATTATCTTAAAGTAATTGGAGAGAAATTTCTATTATTTTTTATTGTTAGTAATTTAAGAAATTTTATGGCCGGAGTAAATTGAGATTTTATAAAATTCTTTAAAATATTAATTATTAATTAGCAGGAATGGCTGTAATTGAATTTAAATAAAGTAAATACTAATTTTATACTTTATGTCCAATGGAATATTAGATGACAAAAGGATTAAATCATACGTTATAACTATGTATGAATAGGTTAAGTCAAACCAATCTGGCTTTCTTATTATCTGGGTGATGTTAATAGATCATATTCTTGATCTATAATTATAAAATATTTACTAGATAATTAAAAGAATTTTAATTTATCTAATTCTAGTTATGAATTATAATTTATAATCATTACCAACATATTAAAAACCTAATAATCACACATAAATAATAATTTAAAATAGAAAAACTAATTTAAATTAAGTTAAACTTAATTATCAGTTTAAGAAACTTTATCTATCAAATGTAAGATATTTAATTTTGTTAAAGTTAGATTGTAATTATAGTTACAGTTAGAGATAGAGTGAGTTAGATTTAGTCTTTAATTATAATTAGCAATTAATTTTCATTAGAAAGAAAACATTTCCCTACTTAGCCTTATTATTATTTTTTTCTTGTAATGACTTTTTTATCATGTCTATCTTTATGTATTATTTAGTTTGTTACTAATTTTATATTTTATTTATTAAGTATTTATTTATTTTATTATGATTATTTTTTCATATGGGTCATTAGAAATCAAGCCTCTCTACTAGTTAGGGGTAAGTTTGCATACTACTGGACCTTTCTAAACTTCACGTATAAGTAAGATTTTTGTTGGATTGTTGTTATTGTTGTTGTATATAGACAAAAGGATATATAGTTTTTGATGTGCGACTTTAGTTTTAATTTCTTGCAAAAATCATGAACTAATTGCTTAGGAAGATAAAGTGAGAAATTGAGAAAGAGAAAGGAGGGGAGAATTAGGAAAGAACCAAATTTTCAGTGAAGCTGAAAGTTAGTGTGAATTCCATTTCAAGTGTGTCATGTGTGGGTGTTTTTTTTTCACTACAAAATATACTTAATAGGTCAAAAGTCTTAAGAAACTAAAATACTTCATTTCTATTTTCCATATTAACTAATGGTTAGTGAAATTATTATGTAAGTATTGTCTATAATAAGCTTCATTAGACACTGTAGCATATATGCTTCTTTTAGATTTGCAATTGATGCTTCTTTAGCTTTTAGGTACAATAATTTGTTTATGATTTTAGGAGAGGAGGAGGGTGGGGTAAGTCATAAGTGTAAGGTTTGAGTAAGGATTTCTATGCTTGAACTAGATAGTAGTTCACCCTTTGATTACTATATCATCATCATTAATGTTAGAAGAATTTGGTATAATATATTAATATGTTAGTTCTATTGCATATATATCTTATATGTGACATACAAAATGTGACTTCAATTGATTTTTTGGGTTATATGTGTTTGAATCTATTAGCTCGTTAGCTTTTAGGTTTCAACTTTTAGTTGGGCATTTATATTCATATTAGTTGTAGTTTAATAGATATTTTGTAGCCTTTTGAAACATAATTGGTATGCAATCCTTGTCACTAAGCATATACATAATGGTACAACATTTTATACGTTTAAGAAATTATGTAGTTTATTTCTTCTTTTATATCAGTTAACTCATAACTTTATAAGTTATTTTATTATACTTATAGAGTTAGATATACAATTCCCAACTTTTTTTATGTTTTCATTTTGAATTTATATCCATTTAACACTTTAATTTATCCTAAGCACTAAAACTTTAATCAATGGTATATATCCGACTTGAAAAGCCTATTTATAAAGATGGCTAGGCACAATCATTAAGCTTTAAGGAATAAAAAGTTATATTCTAAAAGAATTTTTGACTAATTTGTTAATCAATTCGTAAACTATTTTTCTTGTATTTTTAAGATTAAAATTACAATCGAGAATAAAAGTTCATCAAACAAATTTCAATGAATTAAACATCATCTACTTGTGACAAGGTTGATATAATATGAAATTATTTTTCTTTTCCTCAGGCATCTATTAAAAATATTGAAGATAACTAAATGTGTTATGGTAAAATGTTTAAATAGAGATGAATTTATATAATGATAGAATATCTTCATAGTGTTAAGCGTAATATTGCTTCTTGTTAAAATGTATCATTTGTGTACATTAAATGATTGAAAATTATTCAATAACAACAAGTAAAAATAAAAAATAAAGAGACCCATAATGTATTTTTATGAAATGATGAAGTGCAATAAGTATTATATAAACAAAAAAAGGAAAGTTGTTATTGATATATACTTTTATTTTCCTCCAAAAACCACCCCTAGTTCTTGTGTAGAGAGTGTTTTTATTCATAAGAATGTTGTTCTATGATGTAAAAGAGTTTGGACTTAGATGGTTCTATAATTTATCTAGTCCT
The DNA here is from genome assembly GCA_026770325.2 of Erythroxylum fimbriatum. NCBI lineage: Eukaryota > Viridiplantae > Streptophyta > Magnoliopsida > Malpighiales > Erythroxylaceae > Erythroxylum > Erythroxylum fimbriatum. The sequence goes on from JANZLH020000137.1 coordinate 656,647, forward strand.
TTAAATGCATTAAATTTACCTTATTTTCAAGAAGCAATAAATGATATCATAACAATTTTAAGTTTTAAGCATCCTTCTTATTATGAGATTTGTGTGCCTTTTACTTTAAGATTTAAAAAATGAATATTAGTTGATCATAGATATATACAAGTCTAAGTAGGAAAAACATGTGCATTATTATGTTAGATGAGTAGATTGATCAAAGACAAATAATCTTTATTGAATTATTAGTTTATTGTAATGTTTGTAATAACTTTTATTAAGTTTGTCGATGCTTCTAATATAATAAAAAGTGCTCATAATTTATTTGAACTATTTTATGAAATTGTTGAGAGGTTGGAATAAAAAATATTTTGCACTTTATTTCGGATAATATGACTAGTAATATATGAATTAAGTACTTGTTACAATCAAAGTATGAGAATATTTTTTAATCTTCATTCACTGCTCATTGTATAGATATCATTTAAAAGGATATTGGTTTTACGAACCATATTTCTAATCTTTCACCACATGCATCAAAGATCATAATTTTTGTGTATAACTATCTTATACTATTTTCTTGGTTAAGAAATCAAGAAAATTGAATTGAGATTAAGCCTCCTCCTACTACTACTAGATTTATAACTAAATGTATAACATTGAAAAGTATTTACAATCATAAACTACAATAAAAATAATAATAATAACAATAACAACATCTTAGTTAAAGTCTCGTTGATACGTGAAGTCTAGAGAGGTCCAGAAGTACACACCCTTATGCCTAACTGATAAAGAGACGTAAATAAATAAATAAATAATATACAAATACAAAATAAAGTAAAAAATGAAAATGAATAAAGAATAAAGAATACATATTAAAATAATAAAGTAATAAAATAAAAAATAAAAATAGACATAAAAGATAATAATAAAATAAAAATAAATACGTACAGCTAAAAAATATATAATAAATAATACAATAAATATAGAACAAGGTAAAGAATCGAAATAGAAGATAAAATAAGTAAATAAATACATGTACAAGAATAAGACAAATTAACAAATAAAACAAACAAGTCATTATATGAAAATATTTAAGCTAAGGAAGGAAAAATTTAGGCTAAATAACTAAAAGGGGAGAACCACATATTAAATGTTTACGCTAAATACAAGAAATAAAACTCAAAGAAAACTATTTAAAAGACCTACGAGAAAGAGAAAGAACTTTCTAAGTAAGATCCTTTACCCGTATTCTAATACGTAAAAGTTTTCTATTGACAGTTACGTCTTTTGTAAGTTCCAACATATTCATATTATTCTTAATCACCTTCCCTCAGTTCTTCTTAGGTTTTCCTTTTTTCCTTTTATACTCCTTAAGTATAATCTTCTCGCATCTTCTCACTAGAGCGTAACCTAAGTCTTGTCTCTTTTAATTTTCTATTAATATTGGTCATCTTTAATTTGCCTCTTATCATTACATTTCTAACCTTATCTCTTATAGTAAGGTTGCACTTCTAACAAAGCATCCTCATCTATGTCACCATTAACTTATGACCCTGAACATGTTTAATGGACTAACACTCCGCCCCATAGAGCATAGTTGACCTAATCACCAAATGATATAATTTACCTTTGAGCTTAGGCGGTATTTTCTTGTCACATAAAACTTTTGATGCATTTTCCATTTAAATCACTCTGCTTTGATATGGTGAGCAGTGTCTTTATTAGTCTCTCTGTTGCTTTGGATAATAAATCTTAGATACTTAAAACACTCTTTATGTGGTATAACTTCTAAACTAATATTTACCTCCACATTAGAAGCCATCATATGGCCTTAAAAGTTACACTTTAAGTACTCAATCTTATTCCTATTCAATTTAAAATCTTTCAACTCTAATGTATCCTTCTAAATTTCTAATTTAATATTAACACCCTCTTTTATCTCATCGAATAAAACAATGATATCAACAAATAATTTGTACCAAGGGATATCTTTTTGAATATTTTTAGAGAGTTCATTCATCACTATTGCAAATAAAAAAGGGGCTCAATGAGGAGTCTAGGTGTAGCTCAATATCGATAGAAACATGTTTTGTTTCTCCTCCTATCGTCTTTACTCTAATCTTCACACCTTTATATATATGTGTATATATATCCCTAATAACTTGTATATAGGTCACAGGAACTCCGTTAACTTCTAAAAACCTCCTCATGATTTTCTTAGGTACCCTGTCATAAGCCTTCTCTAACTTAATAAAACTCATGTGCAGGTTACATAACTTACATTGCCTTTCTCTGTAATATTCTATTAATCTTTTAAAGAAATGTAAAGCTTCTATCTTGGACCTTCCTATTCTTGGCATGAAACCAAATTGATTCTCCGAGATTGGTGCATCCTTTCTTAATCTCTTTTCGATCACCTTGTCCTATAACTTCACAGAGTGACTAAGTAATTTGATGCTTCTATAGTTGTCACAGTTTTTGATGTCCCCTTTGTTCTTCTATAAAGGGATTAATATACTAAGTCTCCACTCATCCGACATTTTGGTAGATTTAAGGATCACATTAAAAAGCTTGGCTAGTCAATTAAGAATCCTTTCGACAAGGTTTTTCCACACCTCTAGGGATTTCTCATTAGGCCCTACTACCCTTCCACTCTTCATCTCCCTCAAAGCTCTTTTAATTTATTCTCTTGTGATTTATTGGAAATAAGTAAAGTTACTATATCTCTCGGACGTGCTAAGATCATCTGAAGAGATATTATCCTCTATGCCTTCATTAAAAAGACAATAAAAGTATTTTTTATCATCTTCTCTTTATGTTATCTTCAGCCACAAGCACCCACTTTACTTTATCCTTTATACAATAAACTTGATCTTAAGTCTCTCACTTTTAGTTCTTTAGCTCTCGCCAACTTAAATATATCCTTTTTCTCCATATTGAGTTTCCAATCTTTTATATGATTTCTCATAAGCTTTGCTTTTGTCTTTTTTGCCTCTTTCTTTGCTAGTTTGTAATTTTCTATATGGACCACCCTCTCTACCTTTGTGATGCTATATAATAGAGTTTCATAGGCAATCTTCTTTATTTTAACCTTTTCTTGTATATCTTTATTCCACCACCAAGACTCCATCTTACTACCCTTAGTCCCTTTAGAAACACCCAAGTTCTCTTTAGCTTTATTCATTAAAAGAGTTGTTACTCTCTCCCACATTTGGTTAGTATCTCCTTCCAATTTCCATTCTTCTTCATATAGGTTTCACCATCTGACTCTAGTACACTTCCTAGGACTTCTCTTCTTCTTCCAACCCATAATAATAAGATCCATAACTAACAATCTATGTTAAGTTGATAAACAAGAGTTAAGTATCACCTTGTAATCTTTACAACTAGGTCAATCATTTTGCCCTACAAGGAAATAGTCAATTTAAACTTTCATACTTCTGCTCTTAAAATTCACCAGGAGCTTCTTATTTTTCTTGATATTAAACTCTACCTTAAAATTTAGTGGCAAGTAAACACGTTTCAAGTCATAAATTATAAAAAGGTGTAAAAGAAAGAAAGGTTTATATTATTATTTAAGATAATAAAATTTGTGAAGCTGACATGATTATTGTGAAGATACATGATTGTTGTGAAGATTATGGAACCATTTGTAAGGATGATGAGGATATTGACTCAAATGAGAAACTATCTTTAGGGGATATATGTGATGGTATGTATAGAGTTTGTAAAAAAAATTACGAATCTTTTTAAAGAGAACGAGAAATTGTACAAGTCTCACAAAAACATTCTTGATTGATTATAAAATAAGTAGCTTACTCAAATGATCCACCTAGCAGCTTACTTCATCATTCCTCATTACTTATACAGTGGAGATATATGTACATAAGTTGATATTATAGGCAATCTTTTTAATATTATTAAACTTAAAGGTGTTTTCTCTAATAAATAGCAATCAAATGTGACATATGAGATTAAATTGTTTCGTGAAGAGTGGTGGAAATTGAATGATGAAAGTGCTATAACATTGAGAAAACTTGCCATTAGATTGCTCAATCAGGTGACTTCTACATCAGGTTGGGAATGTAAATAGAGCATTTTTAAACATATTCATATAAAGAATTGAAATCGATTGAAATATCAAAGACTCATTGAATTGTTTATATTAATTATAATATGGGGATGAAGAATAAATATTTTATTGATTGAATTTCATTTTTATATTTATTATAATTTTTAATAATAATTTTATAATTTCTCTATTATGTATTTAAATTACTTAGAAAAAAAGAGAATATATGATAGAGTTGATATTGATTGTAATGACCATGTTGATTTTTTGATTGAAGTAGAAGAATCATTCACTGATCTTGATTATAGTAAATTTTAAAAGGTAATTTATAAAGAAAATATATTATTCACAACGACTGAATTAAGAATATCTATTGATAGTCGACTAACACTTATTTTAAGCATATAAATTTTAAAAGTATAATGTATTACAATAGAAAACAATTTTATACATTACTAATTTCTAATTTATTTAAATGCATAAGAAGATGTTGATGTAGGCACTTTCGATAAAAGTATAGTTTACGAGTCTTTAAATAGTATTTGAGAATTTGAAATTTATGATGATGATTGTCGGACCCCGAACCCGAAGCCCGACTGGTCCGGGTAGTGAGCCCTGACTGATGGTCACTCCCGGGACCGCTGTGCTGGCTGACATGCTGAAACTGACACCTGACACTGACTACTAACTCACTTTGGTGGT
>JANZLH020000137.1:668393-685903 GCA_026770325.2 Erythroxylum fimbriatum
TTCATAATTTTATTGATAATTAATTTTAGTTTATTAAATATATAAATATAATGTTGAATTAAACTATTAAAAATTAAAAAATTAAATAATACATATTTAAATGATAGTAAATCAAATTATGAAGAAAAAAAAACAAAAACAGGAAATAAAAATCACTTTTTATAGTTTTCATTATTTTTGAAAACTGGAAGAAACTAAAACCAAAAACAGAAACTAAAAGCTCAAATAAATAAGATTTTTTACTGAATTTGAAAAAAACAGAAAATCAAAAATAAAAATGGAAACAAATAACCCCTTAGAAAATATTGGACAACAATTAATTACGTTTTTTGGTTTTAAAAAATTTAATATTAAGTGAATCCAATTTGATCAAATTAAAAGGTAATAAAGTAATCCGATAAATGAAACGAAGTTTGACAAAGAAAATGGATAATAACTAGTATGAGTCAGACCTTTATTGAGCTTGTGATAAGAAAGCTCGATATGAAAACTATATATTTAAAGTTAGGATCTCTTGCAGCAACTTAAGCAATTTATGAACATATGGATTCTCTGACTCGTCAAGAGGTTCACGTGTTAAAAAAGTTATAGAAAGACGTTAACGACGTTCTAGTAATCAACTTTCGTGAAGGTCATCGCGAAATCAAATTTGTTTTCGCTTCGAAAAACTTGTTGGAAGTCATATAACTGAATTTAGGTATTTTTAGTGTTTTCCTTGTTCAATCCCTTTTACATTCGATCTTGGATGCGTAACTGAAGCTTGCGTTACGGATTACACATTGGAATTTAAAAAAAATAAAAGGTAGGGCCGATCTGGCTTGGCCCGTCTAGGACTCAATTGAGCCCAAGCTAAGGCCGAGTAGCCCTAAGTTCGATCGGACCTCTAGCTAAGTCCAGGCCTAAGTTAGCAGCCAAACTAGACTCAATTCAGCCATTGTCATCCTAATGTCTTTACTTTTATTAAGATCAATTTGTAATATTTTTATGCCATATAAAAATGCTCTTAATGTTAATAAAAATAAGAAACAAGGCATTTTAATAAATAAGTTGTTAATAAATACTTAATGACTTATTAAACACCCATGAGGGGTTTTTTTTTTAAGTTATTGTCATTCATATAACTACCAAAAGATAGTTATATAGTATATTTGAACGAAACGTTATGAAGGCAAGATATAGGAATAATAAAATGAGTTAGTTGCTTTAAAGATGCTTCTTCTCAAAAAACATAGCTTCTGACGTTTTTTGTTTTCACAAAAAACAAGACACATATATAGAAGATATCTGCAGAAGTTAGTAAATTTTCTTTAACCGGTGGAATCATAACACGAATCTAAGTATGTAATTCTTCGTTTTCTATATATATGATCAGATTCTGCTTAACATATACTCCCTCCGATTTATAATAAGTGTCGTTTTAGACGAATGCACACTTATTAAGGAAGTTAATGAAATGTCTGATATACCCTTATTAATTACATGTTAAAGTGTCTTGAAAATATAATATGTGTAATCTGTGTAATTAAGATGTGAGAGAAATTAAAGAGTAATTTTGGAAGTAAAATCATAAATATGTATAAAAAGTCACAAAGGACACTTATTTTGAATAATTAAAATCCCTCTAAAACGACACTTATTTTGAATAGGAAGAAGTATTATGCAACTTTACTTCAAATTAGTAAAGAAACTATTTTCAAATAAAAATTTACACATCAAAATTCAAATTATGATAATGGAGAAAATTTATGAGATTGTTTTTTACTTAACTTACCCTGCTCAATTCTTTAGGAGATCGACTCTCTTATGTAAGGCGATTCCTATCTTTTTTCTCTCTCTCTAATTATGACGCAAGTTAGCAGTTTTTTAATTGTATCAGCCAGTATTCATCCATTATTCTATAAGAAGTTTTTATAAATCCAAAAATTTAGCAAGTCTATCAGTTTAGAGTTATAATAAATGTTGATATTTTTTCCTATTTTATGTTTCATTGAATTAAGAAAATTCTTAATGCAAGTTAAAATTTAGAATTCAGATGAAGTTTATAATTGGAATAATATGTCTATTAAAATTATATATGTTGGGAGAAAATAGTGAAAAGACGAACTTAAATGGCCTATGATTATGAATTTTCGAATATATTATTTAATTTATGTGGAATTTTGTATGATTTGTAAAATCAGGACATTATTCATAACCAACCGGTTACTTTGATTGCAACCAGCCAACCAAATTGTGAAAGAGGTAATGATAAAAAGGATCATTTGTACGATCAATCAACAGACAGTATGGTTTAGGGTGTGTTAAAACGTTGTAATCAGGTAATAAAGTTAAAGTTAACAACAGTAACATTATAGTAACAAGAATAAAGAGGTTTGTAGAAAACAAGATATAACATGAAAAAAAAATATATTTCAATTAACTACTCCCTCTTGTTTAAAATAAAAGTCGTTTTAGAGGGATTTTAATTATTCAAAATAAGTGTTGTTTACGGTTTTTTATGTATATTTATAATTTTATTTTTAAAATTACCCTTTAATTTCTTTCATATCCTAATTATATAGATGACATTTTCAAAGCAGTTCAATATATAATTAATAAGAATACATCAAATATTTATTAACTTTTTTAATAACTGTACATATCTGTAAAACGACTTTTATGCTAAATAGGAGGGAGTAATTCTTAACTGTTATATTCTAACGCAATGTGTAGTCACAGTTGGAAAAAAAAGGCACAAGAATCTGGTGCCCATAACTTCGTCTCTCTTGTGTTCACTCATCCCTAAACATTCCAATGCATTAATATCACGCCCCCCTCCTCGGCCGCTACAGAAACAAAGGCCAAGCTTAGCCAAAACTCTTTTGATTGACTCCTACCCACTCATTCATTCTTCCAATCATGTCAACCCAAACCCAAACCCAGACCCGAACCCGAACCAAAACCCCAACCCCACTCTCTCCCGATATCTCGATTCTAATAAATCTATAATCTACCTTTTCCTATAAGCCACACTTCATTACAAAGAAACCACTAACACCCCACTTTCAGACCTGTTTTCCCGACCAGTATTGTCCCATCTTCTTCTTACACATTATTTGCATAACTTTGCTATCTCTCTCTCTCATAGCAAGTTTGATTTTTTCTTCTCTCTCACAGAGTTCCTTTTTCTATGTATCTTTCTTCTTTGTCTCTGTGCCCATTTCTTTTATCAAATCCCTGATCTTTGGCTGTGTGTCATTCATCTTTCTCTTCGTTAGAGAAATCTTCTTGATCTGAGCCTCCTATCTTCAGTTTGAGTATTAAACGAAATGTCACTGGACTTGGCGTCTGAACGTGTTTGTTATGTGCACTGCAACTTTTGCAACACCATTTTAGCGGTACAACGCTGAATTCTCTTTCATATACTCTTTGGATACACTACTGCTTTATGTTCTTTTTCTCTTGTGAGTTGTGACCAACTGCAACTAAGGGCTAAGGATTTTTGCATCGTAGTCATTTCATTTCAGTTGGTAAAGATCGTTTCTCAAGGAGCTTTCTCTGGTGAAAATTGGTGTCTGAATAGATAGATGAATTCAGTTGGAAAGGCTGGTGAGAAGGAGGATTCGGTCCATAGGAGAATATATAACCCGACCTCTACTGTCTTTTCAAGTAAATTTCCATTGAAAAGACCTTTGATCGAAGAACTTCTTTGATTTTACTGAGAGAATTGAAGAACCTTTATATCCCACTTGTCATTCTTTATCACAATTTCTAACTGGGATTTCCGTAAAACTTGCAACAAGAATCAAGACGACGAAATATTTTACATATCGTCGAAGGTTTGCTGGGGGCAATTGTTTTGCCTCGTGTTAAACCGAGTCTTGCTAAGACACTATGGTTTGAGAACTCAGCAGTTGGATGTTCAAAAACCAGACAAGAGGTTAGACAAAGAAGCCAGTCCAATTTTGCTCGTATCACTGAGGATGACTATATCTACTAGGGCTATATAGGCAGGTATTAGGGTTCTAACCAGATAAGATAGTAGCGTTTCCTCTTGCTTACCCCATATTCTACTCGGTATTTGGTAGAGTAGAATCTGAGGTAAGCAAGAGGAAAGCAACCACCGAGGCACTGTCGCATTCAACTTTTCTTTTACAGTTCATCGGTGCAAAATGCCTCTGCCTGTACATTTGTACACTGCTACGTTTGCGCCGCCCCTTAAAATGGCGATACACACATTCACTCATACTGGTAGATGCTAATGCTTCCAAAACTAAAGAACAGGTCTTTCTGGGTGCACTGGTAAATTCTTTAAGATCTCTCTTTGTCCCTCTTTTTTAGACGTGGGTGCTTCTGTCACTGCATACCAAGGAATTGGCGACTGATCTCAGTCACAAAAGTGATCATCAAGTTGGTTATATAAGCTCAGGATTTGCCTTCTTTAAGTACAAAAGTGGTGCTTTCTTCGTTTTCCCCAAAAAACTAGGGAAGTGAGTTGGTCGATAAGCAGAGATTCATGGGTCAAGATCAAATATCGAAATTCTTTTACTTCTCCTTTTTCAGCCTCTTTTTTCATCATAGCAAGCCTCCGTTAAACAACCCCTTTTCGAGACCATTCTCCGTCTCTGTGGTTACGTCTTTAAAACGGAGATCCTAAGCACAAACTGTACAAAGATCAGTAAACCATTTCTGCTCATGATTCTTCTCTCTTTATTAATTGCCATCTTTGATAGTTGTGCTTACTGGTTATGCTCTTTATGGTTCTCGTTCAAGTCATGTCCTTTTCATCTCTCTCTAGCTTAAGACTATTTCTATTTTCTCCTTTACCATCTTTGCTTACGATGGGTGTCAGGAAAAAGTCAGGAGCACCGAAAGCAAAGAGATATTGTGGAGAGGTGCTTAAATTTAGTGCAAGTCAAGTCCTTCTAGTTATTACTCTAGCTACTCATGTAAGGTATGAGGTATCTCTTAGGTAAGTGGGTGGGTAACTGGTAAGAAGGCCCTTGGAATCTTTTACAGACCAAAAAGAACGGCTATTTTTCTCTTTAGAGTCTAGCTCACATACATATCACCACAACAATCAAAGTAATCGAAGATCTTGAGAAGAATTGTTTGGATGATTGCCACCAACTCTTATTCTCTTTCTTTTCTCTCAGACTTGCTTGATTGCGCTTACAAGTTTTTCTTCAATAACGAGCTTCTCTTCTCCTTCTCTTCTCTTCCTATTTCGATCTTTTGCGTCCTTCTGATGTCTCGTGAAAAGGTTTTCGCTTTTTTATCATTTTCTGATCGGATGTATGAAAACTTTGAGATCTCCGAGACCTTTGGAGATTATTTCTAAGTAGGTGATCAAAATGGAAAGACTTCGATATAGTTCTCGTTGACTAATGGGGTTTCAACATATAAAAATCTAGTTCCTTTTACCACATTTCTCTTCTTTTCTTGATCTAACTATCAAACATCTGACACTGGATCACAGAACATGTTACCAGCAGCTAGGTGTTTGCTAATGTGCCATGGAGGGCTAAGGCCTCAAATAGAGCTTAACTGATAAAAAGGAAAAAAAACGTAAACTCTTTTTGAATTGGGAAATGTTGCTTATTCTTCAGTCTTTAGGATCTTAAGATTTCAGCCCATGGTGAGGGTGGAATCTTTTGATTAAACAAAGCACATTGTTTCGGTCTGCTTGTCTTATCCTCTTTAATAAACATAGAGAGAGGAAAGAGAGGGAAGTTTCAACAGAAGCTTGAGCTTGACGAATCAAAGTGGTTGTTGTTCACAGGTGAGTGTACCAAGCACAAGTTGGTCTACTCTCGTGACAGTTAGATGTGGGCATTGTACAAATTTGTTGTCTGTGAACATGGGAACTTCACTTCAGACTGTTCCTCTCCAAGATCCCCAGGTACTAGTACCATTTTAAGACACTCTACACTTTCTCTTATGACTAAATCTTATAGTATTGTACATTGCTATTTAGTATATCTGCAAGATGGAACTTACAAAAATTTATGCAGCATTTAACACTTCGTTTGCATTCTTTCCTTTCAAATTTCCCGTTTTGGATTTGAGCGGGTAACAACACCTACTAGTCTTGTCAAAATTAGAACAAGACAATAACAAATTATTCCACATTCGGTTGGATTTGACTTGTTTTCTTCCTTGTCTTTCTTTGATTTTATGTCCACTTGCGAATAAACTTCCTTTAAATCACTTTCGAGCTAACCTACAGTTGTTTAGACTTATAAATGCCAGCTAAAAACGTCCGAGTTTAAGTACTATAGCTATAATGTCTTGGTTTTTCTTGGGGGGAAAACCTGCAGAAGTTGCACCTGGACTCTGGAGATCTAAGCAAGGACAGTGGGTCATCTTCCAAATGCAACAAAACTACTGCATTTGAAGCTGTCGAGCACGAACCACCTAGAATGCCCCCGATTCGGCGTTAGTATATCTCTTCTCCTCTCTCTCTCTCTCTCCCTCTCTTTCACACAGACACATACCCTTATGGAAAGTAATTGTATGCAGGTATACTGTCATGTCTTATGGTCATAGACTTTGCATTATGTAACTCAGCACTCGATATCATAACATGGCAAAACATCGTACATGTTTTGTGTTTGTGTTCTTTATGATTAAAGCATATGCTACTAGGTTAAACTATGAATATTTAGGATAAAAAGCATAGCTCTTACACACCCACGTTCTTGCAAGTAAAGGATCTTAATTTCAGTTGTAAGATTCTTTCTTTGGTGAATGAATTCGTATACATATGTATTTATGAAAATGCAGGTATGTCTTTACAGTTCTAGTGGGTTTGATATGCATAAGAGATTAGTACTTATATATAAACAAGTTGAGATGAGTGAGTCAATGCCCGAGTAAAACTGGCTCCACAAAACTGACAAAGAGTAAATAAACATAGAGAGTCAAACTCATCGTCATGGTCACATGTGATGTTAAGAGCTTTCAAAGTGTTGACTTTACCTAAGAATTGTAACTGACAATTAATTATTACTGTGTCCTAGAACATGCTAAGTGTCTGCACTGCAGGCTTATAATGTGTTAGATGGTAAAGATTTCCTTAATCTTATTCTGCAAGTACTGTCCCTATTCATTATTCTTCAGTTCTTTAGATAAATTGATTATGTTCAGACATTAATTAGGTCTCTGTGTTTCATGCCCAATGCATGCAGCCCCGGAGAAAAGACAACGTGTGCCTTCAGCATATAACAAATTCATTAAGTAAGTTCTCAAAACTTTCTGATATCTTGAGAAATTAAAGTGCAATTTTCTACACAAATATAATTAATGACTGCAAAACATTTCTCAGGGAGGAAATTCAAAGGATCAAGGCTAGTAATCCCGATATCACCCACAGGGAAGCTTTCAGCACGGCAGCCAAAAATGTAAGACCATGATAATTTAAGTTTGATGCATTTGAAAAAATATATTTACACACTTGCTGCCTAAATATATATATAATAATTTAATATATTTTAAATAAATTCATTTCTCATACAAGTATATTAAATAAGTTCATTACATATTTTTAATCACCAATTTATACTTTTGATCATGTTCTTATTTTAGTCAATTACTTCTCCTTTTTAGTCAAATTACTTATGAAAGTGAAAGATAGGCACAAATTAGTATGCCGTGGTTGAATGCAATGTTTATACCCATGAAAACTTTGCTTGACGTATCATCTAACGGCAAATATGATGCTAAAAATAGGAAGTTTGCTTTAGGGCATTGGTACTAACGTCAACCTATTTTTTGACAAATGAATTGGTGTAAAATCAACTTAGTAACCATTAAAAAATGTTGCCTTAGGACAAGTGAACGTGAAATTCGAGTGTTTTTCTTTAGCTTTGTATTCTAACTTTATTTATGTGAAGCCTTGCAAACACAGAAAACGATATTACTGCCAAGTTTCAACTAATAACCATGTTTTAGGTAAAAAGTAACATATTATTAGGATCAAACCCTATTAGTGAATATATAAAATCAATTAAGTTGGTTTCACACACCAGCTTAAGTTATTGTGGTGAAACGGTCATGTTATGGTATCAGAGCTTTTCTGACCAAGTGGTAGTGAATTCAAATCCTACCACCCACCTATTATTCAGCACAAGGTAGAGTGAGCCTATGTAAGTTTCAAGCCCAAAGAACTTTCACTTGAAGGGATGTATTAGTGAATATATAAAACTAATTAAGTTGGCCTCACACAACAACTTAAGCTGTTGTGGTGAAATGGTCACTTAACAAATCCTAATTGCTTAGAAAACAGATAATGGAAGTAAGAATCCCTTTTATTATAACATGGAAAGGAAGGTGTTAAAGAGTTGGAGGTGAACAAAATAGTTTGAATACAAAGTTAATAACATTAAAGCGTAATTCATTCTTCATTGAACCGAGCTTCTCCTCAGAAGGAGTTAATTATCAAGTACCAACAAAAGCAACTTAATTTATAATTTCGTTAAATTAAGATGCAACATAATGTAGTATGAAGAAAGGTTTTTATTAGATCGAATTTGTAATCTATTATATGTAATATTACTAATTATTGACGAGTACATATCACTTTTGTTTGGCAGTGGGCACATTTTCCTCATATTCACTTTGGCTTGAAGCTGGACAACACCAAACATGCAAAGTTGGACCAATCATTTGCAGGAGAGGGTCCTCAAAAACCCAATGGATTATACGAGATCAATGGTACTCTGTGAGTTGAGGCTATGGATTTTTCAATGTATGAACATATATATATATATATATCTCACCATAGCTTCCCCACATATATAAATAAATATAAGGGACGTTGAAGAAGAAGTCTCCTAAGCAGATATAGGAAGACCCTATTGAGAACCTCGTAACCATCTTCGATTATGCGTGTGTTTTCCTTTTTATGACACTACTCTCTGTCAAGGAGCTGCTATATTTGCCATTATGCTTATTAATTGCTGTGTTATGTTTGAATCGTGAAAGCCTCAAACTTTATTGTAAGTTGAAGTACATAACATTCTGTGAAATAGTTTAAATGTGCTTCATTTCCTTCCGGTATATTCAAATATCTAAATATCGCCCTTCTGTTCTGAGCATCCACAATACAAACGCACAGTAATCCACAGAGGACAACATGGACAGCCACCTTGTTTACTGTAGCCTGCCAGAGAGGGCCACCAACAAGACATCTCAAATCTTTAAAGTTTCTTTTTCAAAAAGCTATCTTTGTATATATGAGTTATCTACATTGGTGATGAGTGCTGTGTTTGTTGTATGCCAATCGTTTTATTTACCTTTTGACGTTTGACATACTACTTCCTAGCTCTCAGCAGTCCCGCCCTGCAATTACAGTAACCATAAATAGACTAGTGATCGTAAACATGATATTGCATGCTTTAACCTGCCAAGTTGTAATATATTTACGTTCGAAACAGTATGGTTTTAGTTGATGTTACTGATAGAGTTAGCTAGCCTCCAAGATTTGGCACGAAAAACGTGCGTAATTAACAAGATTTGTCTTATAGCATTTTTTTAGGCATCTTTTTCATACATAATAGTATCCAATGGTATTATATACAGTAATATTCGCAACGGATTACTGCACCGTATAGTTCGCGTTCAAAGGATTACCCTGTAGTGCTTTTGTCTTTTTATTTACCGAAACCTGTATTGTTCCTCAACTACGCTTCAAACTCTCACACTTCTAGGGTTGATCAACTTTATATGTCAATCACTCTCGTTTGTCATAAAAAGACAACCAACATCTAAGCAACGTAATTACTGATTAACGTTAATTAAATCTTATGTATGAAGTTGTCTGTCTTTAGAACATGACCATGGCATTTATACAGTTCATTTGCCTACCAAGGCTTGTAAAAGGTTGCATCTTATGTCACGCTGACGTGAACAAACCCTAGTCCAATTTGCAACAAAGATCAGAGTCTGTGATAAAAGTAGTCCCTTTCCACCGTTGATTTCAGCTGTAAAGAAGTCTCAAAGTGGGACCTGAACCTACGAAACTTCATTTTCGCGACAGAAAATGAACAATCAAAACATGATACGTGAGAGGTGTAACATGTTAATTAGTGTAAGTAGTATATATATATATATACTGCAACAAAAAGCTCATAGAAATGATATGATGACAGATAGATAGAAAGCCGCGAGAGAGAGAGAGAGAGAGAGAGTGAGAGAGAGATGAAGAGGGTAAGTTTTGTCTGCTGGGAAAGAGCTAAGAGTACAGAATCTGATATGTCAAATCGTGTAGTTGGTCATTTGGAGTTATGCGGAGGCTGTGTATGTGGGGATGGCTGTGAGTCATGTCTAAAAGGATAGATTATTTTTATTACTTTATGGCTTTAAAATGTAAGGATTGGGCTGTCATGTCAAACACAAACACAAACACTTAACACAAAAGTGAAAGAGAGAGAAGGTAGGGCTCTCTTCCTCGGGTGGTATTTAGAAAACAGGAAGGTGCCCAGTATTGGCAGAAGTTGCGGACAGAGAAGGTCAGTGAGAGTCCGTAGTGACACAACATTTTCTCGTTGCCAACATCAATGCTGGAGATACTTTCAGATTTCCTATTTCATATGTTTTAGCAAACACATACCTATTAAACATGATGATAAGATAATAAGTCTCTCTCTCTCAAAAAAAAAAGTATATATATTTATATATACACGCATGCCCCCCACTTTCGCTGCTGCTTCTGCTCACTAATCATTTCTCAAAGCCAATGAATCATCTTCTCTTGTCCATAGGGTTCCGCCAAATTCACGTACCTAAGCAAATATCATTCTGTCTTTAAACATAAAGACGTAGATCCTAACTTGAAAATGAAAGTTTTCTACAAGCAAACGATTCACTAAACACGTTTGTTTCCTGATATTCAACACCCTTTTCCTTTTTGAATTGATATCTTAAAATGGTAAGACTCGACTCAGCTCAGCAGCCGAGAGATCGAATAAAGAAGACATAATTATGGAACGCAGATTGACCCTTGATTTATATATTTCTCCAAATAACATCACCATAGAGGTTATAGCTAGGGAACCAAGGGGATGGAGAAGCAAGAAGACGGTGACTTTATTCTACAAATTCACGCAACCACTAACAAATTGACTAAAGGGTGCTTAAGGAAGGATATTCTTTTGATTAGTCTTGGTGGGTCATTTCTTAATTACGAAGAAGAGCATTGCTGTAGTCATTTCCCCAATAAGTGTGCAAAAGAAAGATACAACAACCATGAAGAAAGAAGATCTAAGTTTAAAGAGTGGTATTTTTTAATTTAGAATAAATAAGATGACTTCTAAATATTTATCTTTCTTCATTAATATCTCTTATTTAAAATAGAATATAAATACTAAATATTTTAATTTGAATAATTAAATTTAACCATGTCTTTAAAATGTGACGTATTATATATAATTTTAACCCAACTAAAAATTTAGTCAAACACTAGAAAGAAACTTTAAAATTTTAATAATTTGATAATTACTCATATAAAAAGATAGCATTAATTAAAAAAATTCCCACTTGCCAAAAAAAATTGAACATCAAGGGTAGTCCGAATTTTAATCTAATTTTGAGATTCTTCAATTCAGGTAGGTTGGTATCTCCATAAGCTTCAATCACTGTTCCAGTTTAAAGGTTTGCCGTGAGTCACGCAGACAAATTTTCAAAGCAGTGCAAGTACTTCATCACAGTATTATATTCCCTTTACTGTTCTTGTGGATGTTCTTGTTCGTTACAAAAGCTTGTTAACCCCATCAGCTAACACATCATAGAAGTAGTAAGAAAAGACATTGAAAGAAGATACCAAAAAGCCTATATATGCTTGCTCTCAACAATGTTGTCAATGGTTCATCAGAGAGAAAAAGAAACATCAGACTTTAACACTTCCTTTATCTATTCTACAGTCATAAGTGCAACCAAGTTCATGTGGGGATTCATTTTGTTGTGTTTATTGGACACTGATATGAATATTCCAAGGGCTAATGCTAATTGGAATGCATATGGGGTGAAGTGATAATCATAGAATTCTAAGCAGAATGTGAACCAAACATATAGTGGTCCTGTCTTCAAAGCTGCAGGGTCTACACGTACTATGGTACTGCAACCATCAAGATAGTAAGGTCACATCTTACGCAAAAATGGAAAGAGAAGTGAAGTGGTCCACAATACCAAAAGCCACCTAGGTTAAAGAATAGAGGATTTCTTCCATTTTATCCTGCAATTTTACTAGATTATCTTCCTTTTGTTTGCTTTTCAAGTTTCACTTCATTAATTCTCCTTGTCTTTATGTTCACAATTCACTCCTATTGTTTACGTTGAAGTTTTTAAATTATAGACAATAATTATATCCGTATCTGTAATCTTTCAGGTACGATTCAGATGCATGTGTTACTAATAATTGCATTTGCATTAACGCAATATATGTTCCATAATGTAAATATCTATGATGAATATCTGGTGTGAGGAACATGATTGGTAGGGTTTGAAAGGAGAAAGTCTACTCTTGTTATGTAACTCAATTTGATTCTTTGAATCCAACTGGCCCAAAAAAAATGGATGGTTCTCTGCACTTTGTTTTGGAAGGCAATGTGCAGGTATTCGCAAAAGGCATTCCTGAAAAATGGACATGCATGAATGGCAAGGCCAGCAAAATCTTTGAATCCGCCTTCCTGTATTTATGGCAATCACAATCAAGTGATGTGTTCAAGCATCAATGTTGAATTGCAAACAGAAATCTCGAAATACACGGCATCTTTTTGCCCAGGACCATATGCTGTACTGTTCTGTGTTATGTTCCCTTTACATTTATTTCTAGGGGAGGCCATTAGTTCTTTAAAGGAGTGGGGTTACCAACTCTTTCTTTGCTGCTTAGCGCTTTTCTTCATGTAATAATTGGTTCTTATGCAATATCTTACAGATTCTTTTTCCTGCCAATAATAAAGGGTTTCAATTTCCAGAAGGCATGTTTCCTACCATTAATAATGGTTCTGCACAAAAAAATGCTGAGAAGGATGCCTTCCAGAACAAGGGATTTCGAATTATATTCGTATCTGTAGATAAAAAGAACCTGCGGCCTCTTCCAAATTGGCCCTAATAATGTGTTTCTTCGCTTCATTAATGGGTTCAGATCAAACATGATACATATATATGATCCCTTGCGTTTTAGCCAGATCAGGTAGGTTTCCCGGAAAAACTGAGAGAGGTTTGGTTCAGTTGGCCCCATTCAGCATTGCGTTCAACTAATAGGTCCTTTTGGTTTGCTTCTCAGTTCCATAGAACTGAATGACAAGTACTGTGCCAACTAAGTTTACTGGTATAATCAGACCGTCACCCTTGCAAACCCTTTAAGTGCAAAAAGCCATAACTGATAGAACCCTCTTGCACTTTGCAGCATAACAATGTTAAAAATGACTTCGTCATCAACTACCGAGCTAATATTACGATTGATATCCTAAACCAAGGGGAATATTGAAACGCCATCTTCTAATACTAGAAATCTTATCAAGGTGGCATACTGGCATCTTCCTTTTGTAAAGTTGGAGGCTCCTGTGACAGAGATCCTTAAAATAAAGGGACAACATAAAATTCCCCTTTAATCTACAACCTACAGCTGGATTTTGACCAAGAGATAAAGTGTGTCCCAAAAGTCCATGTTAGTGAGTTCTCAGAAGGAACTCATTGGTCGTTTCGCACGACAAGTAAAAGGTAAAGCCATGAGCTTCACTTCAAACGTATACCTAAAATGGCTAAGCATGCAGGCCATCCCATCCACGAGAGGAAGCTAGCAATGGCATTATGAGCACGAGACTTGCTCCACGGATTTAAATTTTCCACAAACATATAACACGGTTCAAAGAACCTTTATTCATGCATTGACTTCTAGAATTCTACAATAAGGAGTAATTGAATGGTCTAATTTTAATCAATTAAACTTATTTAAGATAATCGTCGGTTCACGAGGCAGATGGGACGTAGTTAACAAGAGTTACAGGAGGCCTTAAGATAAGGTAAGCCTTGAAGAAGGGAAGGAAGAAATACTGAAGAGCATTTACCGTCCTCCATTAAATTTTAGGTGAAGAAATATTTGAGAAAATAGCTATTAAAACCACATTAGAGAAGGCACGGAAACTCTCTAAAATTTAGTGACAGGAGAAGTGAAGAAGGTGCGACATTAAACTCTAAAAGCTAAGTTTAAGATACTGCTATGAAGGACGACAATTTCATTTTTAAGTACTTCACAAGAGTGTTAGAAGTAGTGAATACAATAAAGACGTCTACTAAAAGTATTCAGGATTTTCAAGTTATGGAGAAGGTCCAATCTCTTAACTCAAAATTCAATTATGTGGTAATAGTTATTGAAAAATTCAAAGATTTGAACAGTATTACTGTTGTTCAACAAAGCGAATCTTTACTAATTCATGATGAAAGAATGAATTGTGATAAAAAGAATCCAGCAGAACAACCCTTACTAGCAAAATTGTCCTTAAAACACAGAACAAATTTCATGTAGAGAACTAGAAAAATACAATTGGTATGTGAAATTGAACATAGACATGGATGAGGACATGGGAACACATGGAGTCAAGGGAGAGGAAGAAGAGAACAAGATTTTTCTAGTGAAAATTGACGTCAAAATTTTTGACGTGGTTAAGGAAGAGGAAGAGGAAGAGGAAAATATAATTTTGGCATAAATAATACAAGGAGAAAAGGCCCAAGTTGAATATTATTCGAGTGGTAAGCATGGCCATTATTCTTAATATTGCTTTTCTAAGAATGAAGATAAGGGAAAATTAGTAAAAACCAATGAAGATGCAATCAAGGAAACTTTACTCCTTTTAATGAAGGATGAGTTGAAAGGAGAAAAAACCTTATGTGATACAAACTTGGGAATATACTTTAGCGTACTCATAAACATGTTTAAATCAAATCCAATAAAGCTAAAAAATATGATAAAATAATTGACTAGTTGATTGTGAAGAATCAAGAAATGAAGTCATTAAATGCTTTAATGTTATAAAGAAGGAATTCTTTGATAAGTTCGAAGTTAATAAGTAATGTTAGTTCTAACGACTCTCTAACAACAAATATCTCAAAGTTATTCTAACTAAAAAGAAATATTTCTCAAATACTAAATAATAAAATACTAGGATTTCAAATGGGCATAACCTGGTACATAGTCATATGTCTGGTTATGTTGGTTACAAACTTTTTAATACTAATAGTTGTAGTTTAGAATACGTCAATGTTGGGTCCCGAAAATTTTTCTTTTCTTTTATTTATTTATTTATTTATTTTTCTCTTTTGTTTATCTTTTAATTCTTTCTTTTAAATTGTTTTAATATTTTTAGAAATGAGCCTTATTTATTTTAGTAGTATTAAAAAGTGGAATTAGAAATTTGAATTAGACTAAGTGTTAGAATAAGTGTTAGATTATTAGCTTTGGGCTTGTTATGGAAGAGGAGAGCCCATTAGCTTAAGTAAGGAGGCATCAAAACTATGTAGTTTTGGAGTAGGCCTTAAGTGGGAAATGAATTGAACTAATAGAAGAGAAGGAGGAAGTAGTCGTAAGAAGCAAAAAGAAGGAAGAAAACGTGAAATAGAGAAGAAGGAAGGGGAAGATTCGGCCAAGCTTAAGGAGAAGGAGAAAGAAGAAGAAAAGTGGAAAAAGGGAAGAGAAATCAAGTGCTTAAGGTAAGTATCTATCTTCCTTTGAGTTAGATTCAAGAAATGGGATGAAATGAAGGTTAGGGTTTGTGTAGGAATGAAGAAAGAAAGAAGAGAAGAGTGGTTTTGTGATTCCTAAGCTAGGGTTTTGGTTATTCTAGCTTAAATGGGTTATAGATAGGTTAGGTTTGAGGTTATTGTTAGTTTTCCTTTGATTCTTGAATGTTATAACTTTCCGATGAGTTTCGAAATTAAATCGAAATGTGTTTTATTGAAGGGAACCAAGGAAACCTCACTCAAGAGAGAGAGGAAGGACATTTGTGAACTCAGATTTCCGACATTTTAGGTGGGTAATGCGTTTATAGTCATTATGTAATGGGTGACCTTGTATGCTTATGTGCTTTGTTTCTAATTGTGTAAAAAGTTAATTTCCGATGAATATTTGAAAACGTATATCAAATTGTGGCATGTTCCCTTTGAAAGAAATGTAAAGTGTGAAATTGTGCATACTTGAGAAATCTGAAGAAGCATATGAATGCAACTATTTGAGCATAGATTAATTGTGTGTGGGCAAGAGAGAACCCCGTTGTGATAGTCACGTCGACGTTGACCTAGCCTTCTCCCGGCTGCCCGCTTGTGGCCACGAGATCCTGAGAAATCGGACTCGTTGTGTTTACGATAAACTTCGGTTTATTCGTTGTGTTTACGGAAACTCTCTAGCCATGTGATTGTGCATTTTTCATTCGAACTTTGTTGTGTAGGATGCATCATAAGTGTTATAATTGATAAAGTTGTCATGTTAGGCTTTATGTAATGAAATGCTTGTTTATGCCTAAAGTGATGTTTTGTGAATGTTTTAGGATTGTCTGATATATGCATGACTATATGTATGAACATATGTGTTGCATGGCTCATTACCGATGGCTATAGGCGTATTAGCCACTGAGCCGTGTTAGCTCACCCCATTTTCCCTCCACAGGTGCAAAAAGCTCAAGTCTAGCATCGGACCTTGCAAGGCATCGGAAAAACTCCAAGACTTTAGATATTATTGCATTAAGTTAGTGACTAACTTTTGAGTAGCTTTGCAAGCATAACAAGCATGGAGCATCTTTTGTATTTTGTACTTGGTGTTAAATCATGATGAATATGTTGTTATGTAATCAAAGCTATGAATGCACTTTTGGTTGGATTAGAAATGGGAATGAAGAGAACAAGTATTTCCTTTTGTATAATTTTGTGTTACTTGTAGTTAATGCATGTTTTTGGGTAGGGAATGTGGAATGAAGGTTGTGTTTGAGTTTCTTTTGGTTTATGCTTGGGAGAACTTGCTGGAAATTTGAATAAGTCTATGAGTTGTTGGAGTTTGCAAGCTTTGGACTTTTGTGTTCATATGGCCAATGTTGGGGGTATTTTGGGCATTCAGCCAAATTCATGTTGAATGGGATTATTGAGACTCCTTAAGGGTATTAGAGGAGCTGTAGAACTTGTTCATGATGTGTAATGAGTCATTAGGATGTATTAAATAGGTTGGAGTTGGTGGTTGAGTTTTTAAATGAATGCTGTCAAAATTGCAGAAGTTGTGCAGAAGCTTCGAGTCCAGTTTTGGCCCCTTTAAAGGCTGAGTTTGCTTATGAATCTTTTTCTAAATGATAGATCTTTCTTTTCTCTACAAAATGGGCACAAATTTTGTCCAATTTGGAGTTTTGAGTCAAAAGATATGAGGGTTTAAAGTTTGGATGTCAATCTGTCAGGTTGGCTGAAGGCTCTGGGCGCCCGCGTGCGAGCGCCCGTGTGATCGCACGCACTCGCTCGGCGAGCGCCCTTGCGATCGCACGTCTCGCTCGGCGAGC
>JANZLH020000137.1:686003-699667 GCA_026770325.2 Erythroxylum fimbriatum
TCATAACTTCTTCTTTTCAAGTCCAAATTGAGCGATTCCAGTGGCGTTGGTATCGTTAGAACCGAGGGAACATTTTTTATCAAAAAGCCAACCCCAATCTTCTAATTAAATTTTTCTCTCCTAGTTGTAGTCGTGGTGTACGGTTTTGGGTCCTCTATGCTGTGTGGGTCCGAATGTTGGGTCTCGGAGACGGGGTCCAACAGTCGATGAATAAGACCATGAATCCTTCTGTAACTTTATGAAATTAGATATATTTTGAGTATGCATATGATTAAGATAATGTTTTACAACTGAGTTTTCTAGAAAGTTACATGGGTTAGTATATGTTGGAGTTCACATTCAAGTCTTCAACCTTATCTTAAAATGAAATGACTAATGTTTATCTTTCAATTTGGTTTGATTCCACTTGTGTAGCAACTTTTCTTATAATAGCATTAAGCGCATCTTGAAGTCTTTCCCTCCTTGCTCATATGATTAGTCTACTTGGCAAATTTAAAGGATTAAAGGTCACTTGATTCTTATTATTCCCTCCTTCTTCGGAAATAATCCTAATCAAATCGTTACCTATATTAAAAGGAGTTAAATCATAAATATTAGAATTAGAGCTCACATTTTACTCACTTGGAAGATTTATTAAGCATCACCAATGATCAATTCAACAATTTAAAATGGACCATTACTTTTTGGTTGCAACTTAGATCTTCTTTGATTTGAGAATCTCTCTTTTCTCTTATGCATCCCTAACCACTTGGTTTAAAGGTAATTCTCTTTCTCCCCTTAGTTTTTTTTAATGTATATTCATCATTTTTTCTTTCAATGTGTTATTAAATATTTTCGTTTAGTTATTTCATTATTTCATCTTTCTTTTTACTATCCAAGCTACTTCTCTTATGAATAGGTAAAGGAACCAAATCTATGGAGTTAGTAGGTTAAAGCCATAAACGATCTCAAAATATGAATGACTAGTAGTATTATGAACAACTTTATTATATGAAACTTCAATGAACAACAAAAAACTTTTCCAATTTTTAAATTATTTGTAATGATAGCATATAATAAAGTAGTTAAAATCTTACATGGTACCTTAATTTGACCATCATTTTGAGGATAAAAAGTAGTTACAACTAACAATTTAATTCCTCGTAAGACCTTTCAGAAGTAACTAAAGAACTTAACATTTTTATCAAACATAATATTCCTAAGAATAAAATGGAGTCATAATATCTCCCTAAAGAGTAAATTAGCTATATTGGTTACATCACCAATTTTATTATTTATAATAAAATATGTCATATTTAAAAACCTATCAACAACAACATAGATAGAATCTTGGGCAAACCAAAAACAAAATCCATATAAGTATCAAATCAAGGTTTAATAATGACTAGCAGATGAATATACAAATAATGTAGGTATAACTTTAGACTTAACTTTTGTATATGTAATGCAATAAGCAAAATTCCGTTCAACATCACAATGCATGTAAGGCCAAAAGAAATGTTCAAAAAAATGACCCATCAATCCTCCCTCATGTGCATGTCACACTAATGACTCTTTTTAAGGAACTCTTAAGCACAAATAATATATTTTTCTTAAACAAAAGTCCATTATGCCTAAAGAATTTTCAAAAACAATTATCTCAACAACCTTAAGATAGATGAAAAATTAGCTCATTCTCATGTAATTTCTTAACATTCTTAAAGATTAACAATTCTGGATTCTATATAGATCAAGGTGTATTTTAGGGACAATGCATCATTCACGATATTTGTCTAACCTTGCTTATACTTGATTGTATAAGCGAATGTCTTATTGAACTTCATCACTTAGCATGTTGTCAATTCAACTTCCCTTGCCTTGTTAAATGCTTCAAGGACTCTTAGTCTATATAAATAATAAACTCTTTAGACTAAAAATAATGTTGGCGAGTCTCTAAAACTCTTACTAATGCACAAAACTCTTTATCATAAGCTAGATAGTTGAGAGCAACTCCATTAAGTTTCTCATTAAAGTAGGTAAGTGGGTGATTTTCCTATAATTAAATAGCATTAATACCTATTCTCGACGCATAATACTCAATCTTAAAGATTTTAAAAAATTTAAGTAAAGCTAATAAAGGAGTGAAATATAACTTTTTTATTCAAATGAAAAATACATTCTTATTCATCACCCACTTAAAACTAATATTTTTAACAACTTTAGTGAGTGGTGCATTTAGTGTACTAAAATATTTCACAAACCTACAATAAAAACTAGACTATGAAAACTCCTCTCATTAATTATAGATTTAGGTGTAAGCCACTCTTGGATAGTCTTAATCTTCTCTTCATTCACCTCTATCCCTTTTTCACTCACAATAAATCTATTCAAAACTACTTTATCTATGGAAAAGGAAAACTTCTTGGATTAGTATACATTTTTCTTGTCTTAAAACTTTAAAAATAATTTTTATATACTCAACATGTTCATATAAAGTCTTACTATAGATCAAAATATCATTAAAATAAACAGTCGAAAAATTTTCAAAAAATCATGCAAATATGGTTTATTAACCTCATTAAGGTACTAGGTGGTTAGTTAATTCAAAGGCATCACTAACCACTTATATAAGTCATGTTTTCTTTTAAAAGTTGTCTTTTACATATTACCTTTTTTCATCCTAAGTTGATGATGTCCATTTTTTAAATCAGTGTTTGAAAACGTATCAAAACATATAACTCATTAAACATGTCATCTAATCTAGGAATGACATATCAACATTTTATCATTATTTTGTTGATAGCTAGATATTTAACACACTTTCTAATTGACCCATCCTTCTTAAGAAATATGGCATGCACTTATACTCTCTCTAACATACTCCTTTTAAAACAATCTCTTTAACTGACCTTTAGGGCTCTTTAGTCTCCTTTGAGTTACTTCTATGGACTGATTGATTAGGAAGGATCGTACCGAGTATGAAATAAATTTGACGTTCTATTCCTTTTATTAAAGGTAAACTACTAGAGATTAATTTGGGGAATACATCTTAGAAATCTTGTAAAAAAGAAACAAAATAGTAGGCAATGAAATGTTCAAATTGTTACCAATTAAATAAGCTTATTTGTACAAAGTATAATTATAGGCTAGTTAGAATAAAAAACCCTCTTGATCTCACTCTTTTTATCATAAAATCTCACTTGTTTATTTATTTTTTCTTTCAAGACTCTCTTCTTTCTCTCTAAAATTTTCTCCTTCTTTTTTTCTTTTCACTAAGTTCATTTATTTTCTTTTTTTAATATATCATCCACATTGTTTAGCTCACTTTCCTATTTTCTTCTCTCTTCTTAACTTGAACTAATCCTTAAAAACTTATTTAGGTGTCAATGTAAAAAGATTAAAAGTTTACTGTTTATAAATCCATCTATTATCACCCTTTTATCAAATTCTCAATGTCTCTCTACAAGAGTATAGTCACCATACATAGACAACATATCACACTACATATCATCACAATATCTTCCAATCGAAAATAAAACCAATACTTGTTTAGTAACTGATAAGTTGTTGTTCTTGATATATTTTAGGTCTATTCTGTCATTGTTTTTGTATTTAATGATGTTAAATTGCCTTTAGTTTTTGTGAATCTGGTACTGCTCCTTTGTTCTTGGTATTTGTAGGTCTTTTGGGAAGATAATGAAGCAAACTCGAGGAATACACGGTCCACCAGTGTAAAAACACACAGCTCATGTAAAGTAGAAGTTTAAAGTTGTAGACCCACAAGAAACACGATCTGACCGTGTAGATTCACACGAACCGTGTCTTTCGAAGCGAGAATACACAACCAGACCCGAAAGTTACACGGTTTGAAGATTGAGAAATCTAGATTCAAGAAGCAATTGGAGTTTCTTCTCCTACTCTTTCCATTTATTATTTATCTTTAAAGTTCATGTTTATAATTTTTACTTTTAGGTTGAATTCAGTCATGAATATGTAAATTCTCTTATTCTAGGATGTTTGTTTCAACTTGGGATTTATGTATTAAACCTTATGCCTTTACTTCTAAATTCAATGTTGACTTGATTTTAGTAAAGTAATTTTGTCTATTGTTGATTTGATCTTTCTAATCTAGGGTTTCTAATTGAATAATGATAGATGTTAAACTAGGTACTGAAAAGTGATGTTTGATAGCTGAATTACTAGATTAAACTTAATTGAAAGAATATCAAGAAATAGAATTCTTCATTAAGAGTACTTGAGATTAACCATTGAGTTCTTTAGGTTGGATTCGATTTTTGGTCTAGGAAACTAGTTTAAAAATTGGAATCAACACGTTAATTACTTCAAAAGAATTAATTGATAAAAGTGGGAACATGTACTTGGATTATTATTTCATTTCATAATGATGACATGATTTCTTTGCTGGGATGAACTCCTAGAATATTGGTTCAAATTTTGTTAATCGTGTATCGATATTTCCTTAACAAAACAACTTTCATATTCAATTGCTTAGCAAATTTAGAAGGTATAAATTTGGTATTTTGACTTACTTCTTGTGAATCGACACTTGATTGCTGCAACTAAACTCGCATACTTGTGGGCCACTATCAAGTTTTTGGCACCGTTGTCGGGAACTTGTGTCAAATATTGAATTTTTCTGAACAAAGTTGACTAAGTTTTACTTAATTCCATTTTTGTTATAGGTTTATTTGTATATACTTTGCATATATACAAATAATTCTCTATTAACGGTATAATTCTCTAGAACTTATTTAATATCTTGACTTAGCATGTTTGCATGAACATGATAAAGGCATATAGGTTAAACCACTAGAACTTAAATAGCCAAACCTAAAGCATGATTTCCATTAGAAAGCCCCTCTGAGCTTTTATCCTTTTCTTTGCTTTCCATATTATTAACTTAGCCTTGATCTCATTTTTATACTCTATACCCTATGGCCAAGGTTAGTAGAGCATCTATGTGGCAAAGTTGAAGATGTGAGTTGGTTGACATATGATGATGTGGTAGTAATCCGAATGTTCTGTCGTAAAAAAAAATGAAAAAAAGTTTTTGAAAAAAAAAGGAAAAAAAAAAGAAAAGAAAAGTGTTTCTCAAGTGTTTCAAATTATGTATAATTGTCTATGGAAATCCAAATGGAAAGAAAAGAAGTGGAGTTGTTTGTGTTTAATTTGCAGAATTATGTGCCTGGATGCATACATGTACATGAGTTCTATGATATTCTGTACAGCTCTATTGCCTTTGCTTTAGCCTTCTCTTATCTTTCTTTTACCTCACCTTTAGCCAAGCCCCATTACAACCATTTTAAAGACCTTTTGATTTGTGTATAGTATATGCGCACTTTGATAGTGTTGTCAAGATTGAAAAGCAAGCATATGGTAGAATGTATTCGTTGATCGAATTTTGAGAGTTACACATTTGAGCCTAAATAGTTTGAGTGTTGGAGTGTATATCAATAAGAGGACTTATTATTTCGATATGACATAGATTTCCTCTAACTCTATTATGCTAGCTTAGTTCGACTGTTACATGTAAATTGAGTTCATTGATTTTATGTGTTGATCGTGGTAAACTGAATTCTAGTTATCATGCTTGAATTAATTGATATGGTTGGGGATCCGATTTGAATGCTGCATACTTAAGTATTTTTCTTCGCATTGCATGTTTTTGTTTTTCTGCAATTTGTTTTTCAAGTTTTCTGTAGTTCTACTTTCTGTTCTTTTTCTTACTTGAGGACAAGCAAGAGCTAAGTGTGGGGGAATTTGATACACTTATATTTTCATATATATTTAAGACTTAATTCAGAGTCATTTACATTCATTTTATGTTCATCTATGACTGGTTTATCATGTTTTAGCATTATTCAAGGTTTGTTAACGTAAAATGCATAAATGAAACAAATAGACTTGAATTGCACCGTTTTTAAGTTTCTGGCAAACTTGACCTCTAGTCATTGTGAGATTTTTATCTCGAGATTGGTTTAGCCAAAAATTCTGAAATTTCATACTTAAATTCTTGACTCATTGATGGATGTTTTGGGACCAATTGTAGATTTTTCTGAGTTGTAATTCAGGAGAAATAAATTAACAAAATTCGCGTTAGATTTTGGAGCTCCAGAATGACTTGTCGACGATGTTTCGATCATAACTTTTGATTCAGATGGTAAAATCCCATGATTTAAGTCTCATATTGAAGCTAACTCAAAGACAAAGATACTGATACAATTTGAGCTCCTAAGTCATCACCATTTAATTTTTATACACTGTCAAAATTGACCTTGAAAAATCCATTCCACAGCTAGCCTCCAATCCATGCACAAGAGACGAAAACAAGAAGCATGGCTAGGTATGCGTGAAAGGTGTACCATACCATAATTTTTATTTTTCATATCAAGGTATAGGATAGAAGAGTTGAGGTAGCTGGTAACGTGAAGCAGTGACGGCAGCAGAGAAAGTTGAAAAAAAAGAAGGAGATTATGCGTGAAGTGAGGCGTGTAGAAATGGATTTTGAATACATAGAAACATCCAAATGAAGATAACTAGTGGCATAGACATTGAATGGAGAGAAGACAAAGGAATATTGCTGGCAGCATTGAAGAGACTGGCGCAGAAAATGAAGAAAGAAAAAACTGGTTAAATGTGATTATAGGCATGAATCAAGTAAGCAGCTGGTGGCAACGTAAGCTGGTGGCTTACAAAAGAAAAAAAAAAGACAAAGTAGCCTTCGTTGAATCTTAATCCATTCCTTCAACTAACACACAAACAGCTAGCCCCCATCAGCAAGACACAAGGTCACTGCCGAAGCCACCACACCATTCACCAACATACAACCTCCATATAAGCAAACAATGCAGCTCCATGCACGTAAGAAGACACAGGCTTCACTCAAGCATACTGCATCCATTGAAAGACATTCCAGACTTCACTAAAGGATGACTCAAGCTCCAATCCATCAATATAAGCCTTGACTTTTTAGCTTCAACTCACCAACATGTAAGCCTTCATCACCAACTCTCCATAAACGCAGCTTATCTCCATTCCACAAAAACAGCCAGCAGCTACTTCAATCACAACGTAAGCCATCTATCCGCTTTCAAGTCAAGCACCTAGCCTCCACCAACCAACGTAAGCCTCCATTATTTTAGGTATTTTCGTGCACATCATTCTCTAGCCTCAGACACATAAGCTGCAACTTTGATTTTTATCCATCCTTCACTCACAAAAACAACCCCGTAGCCTCCATTACCAGCCAAGCAACGCCACATCCTCCATACATCCATTTTACTCACCAAAGCTAGCCTCCAAGCCACACTCACTCCACCGAAACAACTTACTCCACTTCCCAACACCTAGACAAACAACTAGCCAAGGATTCTGGCCCTCCAACTCCACTCCACTGAAACACCAAAGCAGCAACTCTCCATGGATTCACCTCCAATCTTCCACAACACAAGTTGTCTTCACACAAGCCTCCATCACCATTCATCGCCAAGGAAACAACCACACAAAGGAGTTTGGAGAGCTTTATTCTTCCTTTATAATTTATTCCTTACAAATTTGTCTAACTTGTATATTTTTAGATTGCTTGGCATGATGATTTGTGGCTAAAACTTTAATTTCTCTTAAGGATTTGATATTTTTGTCAATGCTTTAATATTAAATTTTGCTAGAATCCATGATTGAATATTCATATGCTTGTTGATTTTTCCTTGGATTTATTTGATATTCCTTTGGACTATTGAAAATTACCTTGGTATAAATTTGCCTTTGGAAAAAGGAAGTTTTTGCTAGAAGATTGAAGGAAATTTTAACTAGGATTTTCTTGTGAGTTAGGAGACCCAAGAAACTTAGGAGGTGAAAACTGAAGTTTTGGAACTTAAGAAACTCTAGGGAAAACTTAAGTAAGGGATTACTAAGTAACGTCTAGAGTGGATAAATTAATTCATCTTTAGAAAATGGGGATTAATTACTCTTAAAATTCACCTACAAGATTAGGATATTTTAGTTGCGGAGGATAGCTAATTCAATATTAAGGTTGAAAAAAATATCATTCCCTAAGAGAAAGTCATTCCCCATTAAATTTATTACTTTTAATTAGTCATTTGTTACAAACTTTTTTTACTGCCTACCTTGTTGCTTTAGCAACTCGTTTTATGAAAAAAAAATACTAGCTTTATTCAAAAGACCTAAAATTATGAATGAAAGTGACTACTTATAGGGTGACAAACTAACACTTAATCCTAGTTAACTTACATATTTTAGCCAAATAACCCAGATCACTAATTTCACGAGCTAATGACTCTTCACAACTTAATAGATTATGTTCAAAATTAAAATAGATTTTGTGTCATCTAAGTCATCGATACATCCACACAATTCACAATATACAACCTAAACATACTAACATAACAATATGCAAAATTAACACTCAAAGTAAAAACACACAATCCTCCCCACACTTGAACAACACATTGTCCTCAATATGAGAAGGGTAACAAACACACCAGGGGGAAATAAAACATAATATACGAAAACATAAAAAGAAAATATTAAAAAAAGGAAAAGATAAGGGTTATAACACAAAATCGTTTATAGAGATGGAGGTAGTGATGACGATAATGTTGAGACCAAATCCGCTTGACGTCGAGAGTGTTCCCTATCTTATAAGTGATTTAAGAGAGTAAGAGAATTAGCGATCCAAATCATTCAAAACTTAGTTTATAATTTAAAACAAACCTACCTACACAACAATTTAAATCTAACTACTAAACGTGCTAATTTAGGGTCATTAGCTTGACCTTGCATCCTTGGAAGCTAAACCCGGATCAATTATGAGTGGCTTGCTTCCACCCTTCTTGTTCATCAATTTTGTAGCCTATGAGTAAGCTACAAATTACAAAATGATCAGAAGGACAATATTGATAAAGTTGAGAAAACCAATTAATTTCAATAATGTCCTTTTCACTAAAAAACTGTTAACAAAATAGGGAATAACGAAACTCCCTAAATCTTCTATTAAGTCCAGTAGTTTGTTTGGTAAAAGGGTGAGTTGCTCTTGTTCTTCCTTAGTCACTCCCTTTTCTTTTTCTTCTTTTGCTTCACGAACAGAGACTTGTATAGCTTCTTCAAACTCAATGTCCGTTATCATCTGTTCTTCTTCCTTTTGCTCCTTTAAAGATTCAAATACATCAAGTTGCCTTAATGGATCACACTCGTTCAGATACTTTAATACATCATTCATGTTGAATGTCACTTAGTCATTACTAATCCAAAGGATAATGTTGTCTTTATAGACATCTACTAAAGTTTTTCAATGTTCAAGCATGGTATACCAAGATCTGGTGGATAATATAGGGGTTTTGATCATTTCCTTCATCCTCTTTCTTGATTTCTTAGTCTTCTATAAGGTGGGGTTCAACTTGATTTCTCACTAGTTCTTATAGCTTTACCCCATTCCTAAGTGTGATAGCCTAATATGGCTCTATTGAATTTACTTTCATGCTGCGCAGAGAAATTTTCACACTTTGCTTACAAAATTCCATAAAAAGCTGGCTCATTTGAACCTCTAGTTTATAAATAGAAGACGCATGATCTTCTATTACTTGCTCAAACTTCTCTTCCAATCTCTTTTGGGTGTCTTCCATATCCTTGAGCTTATCTATGATTTTGTCCAACTTGGAATCCCATGAACTGGATTCGTCTTACTGAAATCCTAATAAGTCTTGTTGTTCGATGGGAATCCTCTCATTGTTAGAACCAATAGAAATCTGGGTAGTTCTGCCACCCCGAAGTGTATAAGTGCAACTAAGGATGATGATTTTCCCAACTAAATTGGGGCTCATTGAAATCAACAAGAGTCCTTTGCTCCCTATAATATATATCCTCCATGATTGTTCTTTCTTTCTCTTTTTGGCGTTTAACTCTTAAGATTCCCCATTATTGTCTGATGATATCCAAGTTGACGTGTCGTCTACTTTATACCCAACTCTCTCTCTCTCTCTCTCTCTCTCTCTCTTTTACAAAAGATAGTGAAAAGGCATTAGACTATATAATTAAACTAATCTACGCCTCTCTGGCAACAGCACCAAAAACTTGATCGTGTCTTTTGAGCTTTAAAATTTATAAGCCTATAAATACTGCAAACACACGAGTCACGATTGTAGCATAAGAGGTGTCAATCTCACGAGGAGGGGGACTAATCTAATCCTAAAACCTAAGGCCAACAATATATTTAAAACTCAAAATAAACTATGCACAGAAAGTAATCACGAGAATTGAATTCAATCACTTAAGTCCGAAATTAAATACAAACGAATCAACAATTTAGCAATATGCAATCATAATAGAAATCAACCTAAGGGATTTACCAATTTATAAGAAAGGGAATTTTACTTATCATTAATGTTAACCTAGTCGATTGTGTGTCAATGGAGTGTCGGTTCTAGACTATCTGAGGGCTGATTACTCTCTCTTGAGTTATAACCATTAAACCCTAAAGTATGAACCCTAATCAAATTATGAAATTTGCAATCTCTCAATTCACAAATTATCCAAAACTAATTAGATATAAAGCACTCTAATAAACTATTGGAACATCACAAAGGATCTCTCTCTCTGCACAATTACCAATATGATTTATTATAGTTTATATTAAATCACCTAACTCTCATTAATCTGATTTAATCATTTTTCATTTAGTTCACCCTCTTAGTTTATTACCGAATTATGCAAGAACCTAATTAAATCATGACATTCATCCAAATAACAAAATCAACTAAATTATCATTAAATCAAAATAAAATCCCGAAAGAGAGTTTAGAACATCATTAATATTCCAAATCCTATCATCATGCTCTCCATCTCAATTCTATACATAAATAAAATTGAAACGAAAAAGGAAATACAACTTGAAATAGATGATGGAAGGCAATGACGTCAGAAACCTCCTGATCTGGGGAGCACGTCGAGTCAGCTTTGTCTTTCTCTTCTTCCTCTTTCTTCTTCTCTTTCTCTCTCTTAGTATTCTCGCTTATAGTTTCAATAGTGGCTGTATGGAAGCTCCTCTTTCTCTCCTCTTTTTATATCCTCTTGTGTTTTGGGTAACCCTAGGGTATTTTCGAGGTCCGAAAGGTCCAAAAAATCTCTCAAAACTTAGAGTTTGTGAGTGTCTATGTGCCGACGTAGGCCACGACCGTTATGCTATATCTTCTCATATGTGCATATCAATAATTCATACATTTTCCTTATCATTCAAAAAAATTAGAGTTTAAGATGTTGAAATTATGAGAAGAAGAAAAAGAAGACACCTTATATGTTTTATAACTTATTTACATTTTTTATGGAGATTTGAATTGGTTGAATCAAATTTTCTATTAAATCTTGTTTATGCGATTTCCTTGATTTGATTAACCTAAATTTTATCATTTTCCATACCTTAGCTAAACCGCATTACACCTTTGTTGAAGTATCTTTTCATTTTTGCCTCTAATTTATGTTACAGTGGGGATATGTGATATGTTAGCAATGTTATGGTTAAGAATCCATGTATGAATCAATTCGAGAGTCTTATTGATATTCTTCACAAAAAATTTAAGTGAAATGAGTGAATCTTTGGTGTGAGGATTTTAAATTTTATGGCACTTGATTTCAAAAAGGTTATCAAATTTTCATTTGTATTGTTGGCTTTTGGAAAATTTATTCCATGATTGTTTAATTCTAATTGTATTTTGATTTGGTTTTTAAGGCATGACATTTAAAATGTGAATAGATAAAATGAGATGAAGAAGAGGGGGATATTAGGAATAATTGATGAATTAAAATTACTATTTGCTTGAGGACAAGAAAATGCTTAAGTGTGGGAAAGTTGATAAATGGTGATATATAGTTCATTTGTTTGTTTATTTGAATAATTTTATTTTTATTTAAGTTGTTCAAATTTTATTTCTAGGTTTAATTCACTCACTCAAAGCAAAAAATTTATTTCTAGGTTTTATTTCTTATTCTCAAAATAATCACCCCTATTCCAATTTTCTAAAATTTTAAAGGTCTCATTGATAAGTATCATTAGTAATATCATGAAGATGACCATGCTTCTTATTAACACAAATGACAGACGAATCCAAAATTTTTATCATTTTCTCCAATTTTATTATATGTGATTTACTATTTCAAGCCTTCAATAAATTTGGGAGATCAATTGCAACTTTGTATTAAGTAATCACAGAGTTACTTGTAAGGCAGAAAATTTCATATCATAAATAAGATGGTTTGACTAGTTTTTTTCTTATACTCACTATAGCAATAATGTTATCACAAGGAACATGTTCTTCAAAATTAAGGTCATTAGCCGTGGTGCTAGCAATAATAGAAGATCCAGGGGTTAAATAACAAAAAGAGTAAGTCAAATAGAGTAAGAAGTAGGCAAAGAATAATGTAGAAAACAAAATCCTTATTTCAAAACCATACAGTTGCTTTAGCCTAGAACTTAATTGACGTGACATCAAGCTTCATTACTTATAGATGCAACGGTTTTTCATCTTTGCCCAAAAAATAACATAGTTAATGTCAAGACCTAAGTTTGCTTAGAGCTGTCAATAACAATATGGGATTCTGCACTTTGATTAAAGTCTTTTTAAAAGATAAAAGAATTTATTAAAGCGATAAAAGGCATCGAATTGTCTTTACAAAGCTAGATCAAACATAATGAAATACATTGCTTTTTACAAAATGTCTAGGAAGAAACTAGAATTTAGAGATTTCATTGACTTCTAAAGAAAGAGCTCATTTTTTCTTGAATGTGATGTGCTGCTAGTGTTTCCCTTATCCAACAATGTAACTTGTGAATTATGACATGCTTAACAATATTGATCTTGTTAAACAATCTTTGGTTCGTTTTTCTTAAGATGATATAGACTGTACAATTGAAACTAAGACTTAAGCAAACTCTGTCTTTCCCCATTAATTTGAATTTGTTATCAACCTATTTTAATATTTTGTTCCAATTTGATTTATGACATTATAGGTTAAGAGTGTGTTGGATGTTGTCCTAAATGGAGGATGTGTAATCACATTTAAAGTAAAGATGATCAGTACTTTCAAGCTCACAGCAACATAACTCACATATCTTGTCACGAGATCCCACAATCCTGACTTTAGTTTTCAATCTTCTCCTAGTTGCAAGCCAGATAGTAAAAGAAGCTTTTGCTTTTAAGAACCTTTTCCAAACAATATCATACCATATAATGAGAGGGTTAGGGGGCTTAAAAGCCTTGATGTAAGAAGAGTTTGTATAGTCTTCATTAGATCTTTGAGACCAAATAGGTCTATTTGAAGTAGAAAAATTAGGCATACGGCTAGGGAAATAGTTATGTAGTCTTTCAACACCCCTACCTTGAAAGTGCCATGAGTTGTTCACAATTACATTGCGGACTCGTACCTAAGAAGGGATTCTAGAGTGAAGAGAAGAGATATCTTCTCTAAACCATAAAAGGCTAAGAGCAGTCCTTGTCATACCAAAACCATATTCCTTCACCATTCCTTATCTGAAATTTGATGAAAGGATAGAAACTAAGTCTGGTTCTGCCAGATTCGGCTGGGTCGGGACGTTGCTATTTGGATCCATGTCCCTGTGAGGTTTCGGTTGCTGAATACCTGCAAAATAAAGAAGG
>JANZLH020000137.1:722140-738477 GCA_026770325.2 Erythroxylum fimbriatum
GCAAAAGAAATAGATAACAAAAATGGGAGTGGTAGAAGACAAGGGAAAACAAAGTTTAATTTTGAAGGATGTTTGATGAAAAACTCTGTGTACAAGTGGAAATTTGAAGAAGACAGTCACGAGACAAGAACAGTAATTTGTCTTTCAAGGTTAAGAAAATTTAACTTAAAACTTGGACACTTGTCCACTTCTGAAGACATTCACAAACTAGTTATTTCTATTTGAACTAGTTCCATTAACTCTCATCCTTTCATTACAATTATCTCCAAAATGTTTCAATATCATCTTCTTACAAATTCTAAGTTAACTTCAAAATTTTCAAAGTCATTTTTTACAATTCTCCAATATCATTTGATTCCTATTTTCTATTTCCCATACATCAATTTACTTGCCAAGTGGCATTTTTCCTAGTACAATTATATCCACATTTTCATAAATAAATCCTAAATTTCACCAAAGTTCAAAATTAATAGCTTCACTCTCTAACTTAATTTTCAATACAACAATTTCACAATTCTCAATAATATCACATTATAATTCAATTATATTTGGAATTATCCATAAATGCATGTACAATTATTTTCATGTGTAAAAGTTTACTATTCACGTGTATGCATATCTCATATAATGCATGAGGATGCAATGCTTTTCTAATCTCCCAGTAATCTTTCATATTTACTATTTTGTCCTTTACATGGGTAACGGGATGTTACACAAGTTCATATGGAGTTTTATCTAAGGTTAGTATTATATAGACGTTATTTGAGATATGGCATATGGTGGCGACTGCCTCCACCTAAAAATACTTACAATCAATTATGGTCTTAGCCATTTCTTGTAAGGGCCTACTTTTACTTTCAACAACTCTATTTCTTAAGAGATTCTTAATGAATAAAATTTGTGAAAGATGTTGTTATCCTCACAAAAGGTTTCAAATTTTTGATTTTCAAATTCCCTACCATGGTCACTCCTAATAGACATAATAAAAAGTTCATTTTATTTTTGTAGTCGTTTGAAAAATTTGACAAACACTCTAAAGCATTCATCGTTATTTGTTAAAAATAACAACAACAGCAAACCAGTAAAAATTTCGTTGATATACAGGGTCTAGGGAGGTCTAATTAAGATTCCTGACCTTATCTCTTCTAGTAAGGT
The DNA here is from genome assembly GCA_026770325.2 of Erythroxylum fimbriatum. Lineage (NCBI taxonomy): Eukaryota > Viridiplantae > Streptophyta > Magnoliopsida > Malpighiales > Erythroxylaceae > Erythroxylum > Erythroxylum fimbriatum. The sequence goes on from JANZLH020000137.1 coordinate 723,296, forward strand.
TGCACATCCAACTGAGCATCCTCATCTCCGCCACCATTAGTTTATGACTATGCACATGTTTGATGGGCCAACACTCCACCTTATAAAGCATGGCTAGTCGAATTGCTAAACGATAGAATTTACCTTTAAGATTGAGTGGTATCTTTTTGTCTCATATAGCTCCTAATGCACTTCTCCATTTAAGCTATTTTGATTTGATACAATGAACTATATCTTCATCAATCTCTCCATAGTTCTGGATGATAAATCCTAGATACCTAAAACACTCCTTTTGTGGTATAACTTTTGAATCAATATTTACCTCCACATTTGTAGCCACCCTATGTCCCGAAAAGTTATATTCTACGTACTTTGTCTTAGTCCTACTTAATTTAAATCCCTCTGACTTTAATATAACCCTCCAAAGTTCAAGTTTCATATTTACACCCTATTTTGTCTCATCCACTAAAATAATGTCATCAGCAAATAACATACATCAAGGCACATCCCCTTAAATATTCTTGGTGAACTTGTCATTCACTACTGCAAACAAAAAGGGGCTTAAAGAGGATCTTTGGTGTAACTTAACATCGATAGAAAAATGATATGTATCTCTTCCTATCGTCATTACTCTAGTTTTTACACCTTCATAGATATCATTAATAACATGTATATAGGTCATAGGAACTCCTTTACCTTCTAATCATCTTCATATGATTTCCCTAGGTACCCTATCATACGTCTTCTTTAAGTCAATAAAAACCATGTGTAGGATATACTGTCCTTCCCCGTAATATTCCATTAATCTTTTAAGGAAATATAAAGCTTCTATTGTGAACCTTCCTAGCATGAAACCAAACTATTTTTTTTTAGATAGAGGCATCCTTTCTCACTCTCTTTCCAATCGCCTTCTCTTATAACTTCATAGTGTGACTAAGTAATTGAAGCCTCTTTAGTTTTATAGCTTTGAATGTCCGCTTGGTTCTTGCATAAAGGAATTAACATACTAAATCTCCACTTATCCAACATTTTGGAAGATTTAAGGATCACATTAAAAAGCTTGACTAGCTAAATAAGACCTTCTTCACCTAAGCTTTTCCACACCTTTATAGTTATCTTATTAAGCCCTGTTACCCTTCTACTCTTCACCTTCCTTAATAATTTTTTAATCACTTCCCTTGTAAGCTCTACAAATCTTATCTTTCTTAAGTTTGACCTTTAGGAGCCATTATAAGTTGTTGAGGTTGGAGATAAGGTCCATACTTGCATATCCAAGTATCATATGCTAAATCTATACATCTTCACTAATAGACATTAAACACTTCAAAGCTTGGTTAGCAAAATTATCAATATCAATTGTATATATGTTTCCTTCTCTTTTCCTCAAAATGCAATGCTATTTTCAACTACTCTAGATACAATTCTTGATCTCCATTCAAAGCATACTTTGTAGCCATTGTCACATAGTTGTCTCACACTTAATAAGTTACGCTTAAATCCATCAACTAAAAGTACATTATCAATAATAGAGGGTGAGCCTTAGAGCAATTGGTAAAGTTTCTCCTTTGTGACCATAAGATCATGGGTTTAAGTCACAGAAACATCCTCTTTATAAAAATAAAAAGGGAAGGTTGCGTACACTATAACCCTCCTAGACCCCCATAAAGCTAGGAGCTTTGTGCACTGGGTACGTTGACTTTAGTGTGATCTTCCTTACCAAATTTTCTAATGCCAATTTTCTTACCTTGAGCATTATCTCCAAATGTGATGAATCATCCATCTTTGTCTATAAGGTTTAAGAATTAGGATGCATCACCTGTCATATGTTTTGAGCACCCATTATCCATGTACCATTTGGTCCTCTTTTTCTTATAGACCTATAAAATTGCCTTACTAATATGTTTTAGGTACCTAAATGAGCTTGGGTCCTTAGTTGTTAGTCTCCTTCTTTTTTTAATTCCACTTGCTTGAGGGTTTTATTCATTGCTCTTTGTTTTGAGAAGCAAAATCTGTCAATATGCCTATATTTAACATAAAAGTAACATACCATGTCATATTTTTGGATAGTATGACGATGACCATTATAAATTTGATGTACGAATGCATTCCTTACTTTTCTATGTGCACATGAGTCATAGAAACTTCTTCTTTATGTAAGTGTTTTGAATGCTTTCTTTAGGATAATGAAAAGTTATAGCATACTTGTATGTATGAGGTATGTTTCTTCCATTAATGATGCTTGTGTGAAGTTCGAACATATGTCATAGAATTACAATTGGTGTAAGGCCTAAAGTGGTATGAATGAGATTACATCATGTGTTTTTATATAGAAGTTATGCATATTCTTTCCTTTCCTTGAGAGTATTGAATTCTAGGTTTAAATTAAGAATGATACATGAAAGCATGAGATTTGTTCTTAATGTGATCCCTAGTGGATGTGTCAAGTGTGTGCTTAGATATGGATGTTCCATGTTCATTTTTCATCCTAGGCATTAGTTCATCACTATGTAAATGCTTTCCTTTAACAAAAGTGGGTTTGGTGTTAGAAGCATTCTCATGGCTATATCTTATTCCATGTCTCCTAACATGTTTTCTATTTTCTCGCTTCCTGTTGTGAACTTAGACAATGAGTCCCTGGGAAAGTCAACTTTAATTATTCATTCTCACTTTTTAAAACATCTAAGTTACGATTATCCACTATAGCTACACTTTTAGAAGTTATGATGTTATACAATTCACTCTTTATCTTTTCATTTTTACTCATGCATGATTCTTTTGAACTTCTTTGAGTTTGAAAGATAACTTTTTCTTTTTGCTTTTGCTTATAACTTTAAGACTCTCAATAAGTTCATCATATGTCAAATCAATGTCACTATTATTATCATCACATAATTTAGAGTTATAAAGTACCTTATCATCATCTTTTTCTATGAAACACTTGTGAGCTGCATCTCCTTCCGAATGTTCACTTTCAAGTAACTTGTGTCATCCTAAGTGGAGGCTTTAAGTTCCTTCTTTTTGCCTTTGTCCCTTTTCTCCTTCTTGTCATTTCTTTCATATTTTCGTTTTCTTTGAGAAAAGGACATTGAGACTTAATACGTCTAGGTTTCATACATTTAAAGTAAACAAATTTATTTGATTTGTTTTTTAAATCTATTTTACTACCTTTGTAGTCCTTTCTCTTTGAGGAGTTTTTCTTCAAGAATTTATTGAATCTTTTAGTGATTAATACAATATATTCTTCATCTTCACTAGATGAGGTCTCTTCTTCTTCACTTGATTCTTCCTTTGTAACCTTGAATGCTAAATTCTTTTTCTTCGAAAGTGTCTTTTCTTCTTTTGTCTCTTGAGCCTTATTTCATAAGTAAGAAGAGATCTAATAAACACTCTAATGGTAGAGTTGTTAGATCCTTAACTATTTGTGTGGCCATTACTTTAGCTTCCCATATTTTCAGTAATGACCTGAGCAACTTCCTTACCATTTCAATGTTGGTGCAGCTCTTTCAAATACCCTTGAGAGCGTTGATGATAACAATGAATATGGTATATATGCTAGAAATGCTTTCATCATTTTTCATTTGGAAAAATTTATATCGGTGAACTAGTATGCTAACTTTGCTTTCCTTAACTTTTTTTGTATCTTTATGAGTAACTTCTAATGTATGCCAAATTTTGTAAGACTTTTTTAACATGAAAACTCAATTGAATTCATTTCGTCCCAATGCATGAAATAAAGTGTGGATAACTTTACTGTTTAAGGATATTAATCTTTTATCCTAGAGATTTTGTTCCTCTTTCAACTTGGGAACTTTTCTGTCATCTATAATTTTAGTCGAAATACATGGAACACTTGAGTAATTTCCCATAAATTGATGTTTTTGGCCATCAAGAAAATTTTCATTTTTGCTTTCCAATAAAGGTAGTCATTTCCATCAAAGAAAGTTGCTCTACTAACGTTTTGACCCTCTTCATTAAAGGATGATGAAGATGCTCATAAGTATGCCATTTTGTTTGAAATGCTAGCCCTATAGATATGCTCTATTACCACTTATTATTCCCTAATGGTACCCAAGAGGGGGTGGAGTAGGTGAATATTTGATTCTAATTAAAGGAAACTAACTTATAAAAATAATGTTTACAAATTATCACAAATGCAAGAATGAAGTAAATGTAAAGAAATTTCATTATACTTGTAAACAATAAAGTAAAGTGTAAAGGAAGAGAAATGCAAACTGATTTAGTGGTTTAGAAAACATTCCTTACCTACGTCCACTTCTAAGACTCATTTTGGATTTCCACCATAATTATTCTTTCAAGGCAAAGAAATAACCTTTGTAAAATCTTTTATTTCCTTTTAAATCTTTTTTCAATGAAAAGAGGAACCCCAAACCACTTTTAGATAAAACTAATATAATGATCACAAACCCAAAAAATAACTTACAACTCAAACTTGCTCACTTAGGTACTTTGATAATCACAAATGAATCACATACTTAAAATGAGACAATGAATGCTCAAATAATTGAAAAATACTTAGAAATATGTGTAAAGTACACTTAAATGCTTTTTAATGCTAAAACCAAGGAGAAAAAAATACTGATTTATAATGTTTTGAGACCCCAAATAGTTGTTGGAACCGAGAAATAATCGTTAAAATGGCTATATATGAAGCACTGTTTGAATAGTATAATATACTAGTCGACGATTATGTATTAATAGCTCCAAATTCACTAGTCAATGGAGCAATGGTTGATCAATAAAGGATATTAGTTGACCAATCCATCAATCAATATTACAACATACTCTTAGTACTTCAATTTTAGTAACTTTAACTTATATTCATCGACCATTAACTCATATAGATTGACCAATCACCCCAATACTTGATATTAACACCTTCAAATGCTCAAACTTAATTTAATTAATGTCATTATGTTCAAAAACACTTCTCAAAAAAAATTTCAAAGATTATTTGAAAGATCAAAAAGGTGTTATATTAAAAACAAAAGCTTCAATACTTCTTGATGAATATAAAGACTCATGTAATAAAATGAAATGACATGTTTATTTATAATGAGCTTTTTAGGCTCTCAAAGAAAATCAAGATGAGCTAACCTTGATGTATCTTGATCTTATTCTTGAATTGATCTTGATGTTGAAGATTACATAGAGTCTTTTCTTTTATAATCCTTTGATACGGTAATATTTTGTTCTCGTATTCCTCCTTATCAACAACATTATAACTCATTAGTATACTTATATTTTGTTATGATCAAAACCGCGATTTGAACCTCCATTAGTTCATCAGAATTTTCTTATTCTAATTTTCAGATATCCAAGGTTGAATATCCTAAAAGGTTTTTATTATGGATATTTATAATTGAGGATATCCTAGAAATTCCTCCTAAGTCAATGGTGGAGGTGGGAGCATATCATTAATCATAAATCTTGTTCCTTTTCTATTGAAAGAAAATTGTTTTATTACGAGAGGAATATAATTAGTTTGCTCTTTCAAGTATCCATCCTTCCGGAAGGGTTATATCTTTCCATTTTATGGATGTTGATACCATTATATTAGATTTTGTTAAACCAATTTACAAAACATAAAATTTTTTTCCTTCTTGGCTATATATCAAGATTTTTTTTGACTTTGTAATTAATTTTAGAGATTAATGATAAGGAAATTAATCATATATTCGTCTCATGATTATGAGTTGATTGTAATACGAAAGCATCTATAGTGTTTTTATCTACCATTCAGTTTAGATTTAAAAAAAAAGTAGGAATGATATAAAGGCTAGATTCTATTGAAACATAAAAGAAAATATTAAAATCCATAAAACTTAACATCTCTTAATACCATTAATATTAAAGTATTTAATTCTTCTTTAAGAAGAGACTTACTATTAGTTACACGAATCCTATATATATATCATTGAAAACTTTATCCGTATGTTTATTGATTGATCTTTAGATGGACAGTTTAAAAGGGTTTTGAAAGAAGAACATCTCATTCCTCCAATTTAATAAGATAGTCTATTCGTTTTGGAAAAGCCTAAAATTTAATTATTTTTATATTTGATTTTGTTGAATTTTCCAATTATCAATTAATTTTTAAAATTTTCTATTATTATTTCATTTTTATTTACAATTATTTTCATTAACACTATAAGTAAAAAAATTAGAGATAGACTTAAATTTAGTACATGAATTCAAATTTTAAGAATATTAATTTCTCCAATTACAAGTAAGTTAAATCAACGAACTTAATTTCCTCTTATAAGATTTATATCAAGACCACCTACCAGTGAAATGAAACTAATTATCATAATCTTTGAATTTGAACACTAGTTTGTTACCTCTTCTAAGACAACTAATCAGATTATGCAAAACAAAACAAAAAAAGATAACCAAAACCAAAACATTTTTTAATAATTTTCATAAATTACAAAAACAAGAATAATACACCAAAAATAGAAGCATAATCATATAAACCCTAAATCACCTTGTTTTATCAATAATGGGAGTTTGAGTTGGTGAGTGAAGACTTGGCCAAGAGGCCTCTACTTCAAAGGTTTCAAGTGGCCTCTACTACAAAGGGATCTAGTGGTGACTCCAAACTTTCTACTGCTAAAAGGCAGATAAGATCTACATTACATTGTTGGATATCAGTATTTAAAAATAACCAACTTGGTCCTCAACGATCATATGCCCATAAGCAGACCTGCGATGCTGTAATTGGGGCAACACAAATTCTAATTATGGTAGCCACGTCCTCATATTTCGATAAAATTTAGAATTTGCAAGAACCATTTTCCTATGATCCAGTCTTGTCCACAAAACAGAGAAGCAAATTATTCAGTCAAGATAAACCTTGATATCAATCCCATTATCAATAAGAGATTGAACCACAGCTCTGATTTTTCCTTCAAATTTGTCCCTCTCCCTAGGAGTGTAGGAAGCAGTATACACATCAGCTTCTCTAGCCCTCTCAGCCAAAATCCGCCCAATCGCCAAACAAGCAGGTATGTCTGAGCGAGATTTGAGTACGGCTTTTACATCTTTAGAGTTAGTACCAGCAACTGCAACCTGCTTAGATGTGACCCTGTGAGTGAGGGATGCAGTAACAAATCTCTTTGAGATGTACACATCAAGTGTAAATGGCTCAATGTAAGCAACCGTTCGTTGCTTGAATGATATATGTTTCTTTAAATTCTTTGGCCTTTTCTCCTTCTGATAGGTATATGGCCTGCTGTTATCATCATCGAGGAAATCTTCGACCCCAAAAAAACTTCTTGGTGCACAGTAAACCTAGAATTACATGTGGTAAAGAACGTAGCGTATGAGTCCTCAAAACAGTTTCCCTTATGAAATTTGTTGGAAGCAAGATTGTTGAAAACTTTATAAATGCAAAATAGATACTAATAAGAATGGGCTTATAATAAGGTTAAATTAGGAGAGCCAAATGTTTAACAAACTAAATTTTCTAAAACAAGAAGAGTAAAATATAAAGAGATTCTTACATTTGGAATCTTTCCCTACAACATTCGATTGAAAACGTGAGAGTTAAAAAACAGATAGAAAGCAGTGAATGTCTTCCCTTCTTATCACAATGCAAGACTCAAACCACTCTGATGTACATATAATTCTTTTCCATCTCCGTGATCAAAACTAATGACATTTCCTCTCTAAGTTCAACCAATATAAGTTCTTCAGTGATCACAACCACTTAGTAGAGGCGTATTATTAGTCACAAGTGCAAGCAGAATGACGTAGATTTGAATGAATCAAGTGTTGAAATTTAAAGGTTCAAAATCTGCATTGCAGCGTATGACAAATTTGACACTTTTATCGAAATTCTTTTTCAAACCCAATTAACAATAATTAAATCAGGACCACAACCTCAAGCTTCTGTACCTACAGTGCAACACCTTCATCTCAGCTATGGTAAAATTTATTGGACTAACAAGAAAGGGGTTGCTGTAGTGAATTGTGATTAACACTCGAGAATAAGTAGAGAAATAAAAACAGTTAAGAATGAGAACGATGGAACATTATAAAATCCCTGCATACAGCAGATGGGTACTGTAGAAATTGAGGTATAAGGAAGAAATAGAGACAACAGAAAGAAAACCCAAATGGGGAAGCCATAAAACAGAACCAAAAGAGCATGCATACCTGTCCACGATGGAATCCAAAAGCGGGCACGTACAGAAAAGGCCTTAACTTGTGTCCACTATTTGCAAGTACCCCATTGTTCAAAACCTTGCCAAGCACTTGTATCAACATATTTATCTGTTTTCCCTCTCGCAATCAAATAAGCTCTTCACAAGAACAAGCACATGGTAAGGATTTCACCTGCGAGAATATGAACTGACGACCCAAGAAAGTAAAGAAAATAAAAATTTTGAGTAAAAGGAAATGAAGGAGGAAGGTAAACATCGTTTTGCTTTAACTAAAACAACATCGTTCCACATAGTTAACAATTGCACAAAATAAGAAAAACAACGTAGTTTTGCAATATTTTAATTTCTTCTTTACTTCTCAATCACACATTCTCCGTCACTCTCACCTCTCACCCTCACTCTCACCATTAACGGTTCACCCAATCAGTACCCTACCTCTCCGCCACTCTCACTATCTCGCGCTGCGTCACTACCTGTCTAACCACCACCGACTAGTCGCCAGCCGCCCCTGTCCCCTTAGCCGTGCCCCAGGCAACATCTGCGTATTAAGGTTATTTTTCTCGTATTATTCACAATCATTTAAACTTGTATGATTCTTTGGAGAGGCACGTGGACTAGACATTGGAGATGTGGACTTGTGGTTGACTGGTTGAACATGTATGCACGTTCAACGGATGAAATTAGACTTTTGTCCATTCCACTATTCAGAAGTCTTAGAGAGAAGGATACGTACATATGGAAAGGGATTCTAGTTTCAGAAATCACTATTAAGGAAGCTAAGAAATTGAATGAGATGATAGTTAATAGAGTGGAATGGCACTCTATGGTTTGGAACAAGGTGCTTTAGACCTAATACTAGTTTTCTGCTCTGGCTTGCAATGTTAAACAGGATCAGCACAATGGAGAAGCTACAATTCCTAACCTCCTCGAAGATGTGCACTCCTTGTAATCTAAAGGATGAGACTAGAAACCATCTTTTCTTTGAGAGTGATTACTCTAAAGAAATATGGGCAAAAGTCTCAAGACTAAGTATGATTGATCCAACATCGAACAAACTCTATGACATACTAATGGAGTTACCCAAACTACCTGTATCAAAGTTTGACAGAGCAGTGATTCTAATTTCAGTGGCCACGTGCACTCAGGAAATTTGGAAAGAGAGAAACTATAGAAGGTTTAAACAAAAGTCTACTTCCATACCATCTATAATCGAGGTTATAGCAGCTAGTATAAGAGAACAACTGAATGCAATTAAGTTGAACTCCCCCTGTAGCAGAGGAATAACTCTCATATGGAGAATCTAGCCCCTGATCCTAGATGTCTGATAATGCGAAATCAAAGTTCTTTCTACCTACAGTTCCAGCATGCAAGATCTCATTCAGCAAACAAAGCAAACGACAAATCATGGATCTGCAAACTAAAACAAGGAAGAGACTCATGGGACTCACCCGATGAAAGCAAAGAAGTTCCCCCTTCTCAGATTCGTATTAATCACCCTATATCAGAAGGAAGAGTTACAATGAGATTGGAAAAACATAAAGGAGCTTTCAAGATGAGATACCTACCTGGGAGAGTCTCCCGCAGTGCTCATCACTCACTCATTGGTCGTCTATGTCTAGAAAATTAGGGCATAAGATCAGTTGCCCTAAAATGATAAAAATCGAAGAGATTCACAAGAGGAGATTTACCTGGATTAAGATCCAAGGAGAACGGACAAGAATGGAGAAGAGGAGAGGGATAGCATAGAGCGCATTGTTCACTCAGAGGATCGGCCACATCTGGAGAGCTAGGGCATAAGATAAGTTGCTCTAAAATGATAAAAACCGAAGAACTTCAAATGAACTTCAAATGGGAAGAGTTACCCGAGTTAAGAGGTAAGTAGGTCGAACAAGGAGAAGGAGAAGAAGATCACAAGAGTCTTCACCTATCCAAATCAAGAAGGTTCTGAACGAGATTGAGAAAGAAGAAATCGGTTATACCCTACTAATCATCATCATCATCACACCCAGTCCGAAATCCCGCACTAAAGCGGAGTCTGGGGAGGTCTGATAGTATGCAGCCTTACTCCTACATAGTAGAGAGGTTGTTTCCGATAGACCCACATGCAGATGTGACAATAAAGAGTGATGCAGGTTAAAGAGTAAATAAGTAAAACTTACATGCTAAATAATTATATAAATAAAATTACAATAAAAACATAAATAAAAAATAAAAAATATAACCAAAGGATATACCTGATGGTGTCCAGATTTGCTAGTATCTGATAAGCTGCAAAGTCTGGCTGAAATTAGAGAGTAACTATCCCAAGAGACCCACAACTATCTGTCAAAAAGAGCACGCCAATTGGAGTACCAACGGCACATAAATAAATGGCATCCATTATTAAAGTTAAATTCTATCCACATCGTCAAGACCTAATATTATAAGGCATAAATTTCATGCACATGTATGGAGCGGTAAGACCATTAATCATATATTAGTATACAAACATGGACCTTCAATTATTCATCATGTGCGTTTGTGTCCATCCAAACAACCCAAAAACTGCTTGCACAAGTTGTAACCCACTATTGCGGCATTGCCCACATTCATCACCCAACGCCTGATATAAATGCATCACTAACCAAAATGTTTCCACTGCATACTAAATACTTTCCCATTTGAAGCAAAAGCGTTTCCTAGCATATTGGGCATGCCCACTCTTGGTCCCAGAAACTTTTGGTTCACTTGAAAACTGTTGGGGAATCAAGATCTCGAGTCAGTTAGGGACTAACCACCAAAATTGCTACAGCAGAACAAGGGCCACAATTTTGCTTGAAAATGTTGAATTTCATTAATGTTGGTATTCTCTCCCCAAAATTCTGACTATCATCTAAGATTTTTGCAAATTAAACACTACCAAAATCATCAACGGAAGAAAGATTCTTTCTCCAAGGGTAATATCTATGATCATGCTCCACAAGATGTTGCATCTCCAAAGCTTCAAGCCATTTTATACGTCTGCAAACACCACTCTTGCCACCCAAGGGTACCCATCTCCAACTGCATCAAGTAATCATGAAGTTCCCTCAAGAAGCAAAATTCCTCATGCCATGTGTTCAAAGAAGCCAAGGAATTCAACAATACAATAGCAAAGTAATTTTCTTTTCGAACCATACGAGTGGAAAATAGCCATAAAAGAATCCTACTAAAATTTCAGAAGATTTGCTTCCGCTTTCGATGACCTCTACCAACAGAAACAGTGCAAATAGCATACCTTGCATTAACAAGCTCCCGTGGTAATATTGCTCCAGAAGATCTCAAACATTCAATTAACTTTGGAAACAAATTTTTGTTCTCCTCATTCACAAGAATAATAGTTGTACCCTCTTCTCCCATTCGGGATGCCCTCCCAATCTGATGAACATACTCCTTTATGTTATTGGGCATGTCAAAAATTGTTACCTGTCTCACCCCTAATAGATCAACTCCCCGACCCAAAACCCCAGTGGATATAATCACAGGAACCTCTCCCAGCAAAAATGACTTTATGACCTCTCTTCTTTCTTTCATGGACTTCTCCCCATGGATTGAAAGAGCCTTCAACCCATTGGTCACAGTTATTGCATTAGATAGGAGATCTGCTCCAAGTTTCGAACCCACATATACAATGGCAGGTGGATTAAAGTATTGTTTACTCATCAATATATTAAACACCTTCTGCTTCTTCTGCTTTGACTCGACCCAAATAGCCAGCTGTTTCACAGCCTTACTAGGCTAGTTAGGCTGCCCAATTGTGACAAAGATAATGCCTTTCACCAAAGAGTTCGCCATCTTCTCTATGTCAACTGAGATTGTAGCAGAATACATTAACACCTGGGGTTGTGAAAGAGCCCTAAATATTTGCATAACCTGGTCTCTAAAACCCATTTGGAGCATGCAATCAACTTCATCTAGAACAAACATCATTATATCATCTAGATTTATACCATGCTTCGTTAGAAGATCAATTAGTCGGCTAGATCAATTAGTCGGCTTGGAGTTCCTACAATCAATTCCACTCCTTGGCGAATGCGGTGGAGCTGACCCGCCAAGGCATCGCCACCAACCACAAGCGCAATCTTAAAAGGCAAACCCTTTCCAAGCAACTTTGCTTGATCCTCAACCTGTATACTGAGCTCTCTAGTTGGAGTTAGAACAATTGCTAGTGGATTTTTATTGTTGTGGAAGTGTTTAAGGCGATAACTTGCACAACGGGAAACAATAGGACCAAGAAAGGAAGCAGTTTTCCCTGAGCCAGTATCAGCAAAAGCAAGCAAGCTGTTGCCTCTCAAAGCAGCTGGGATGGCTTGCATTTGGATGGGTGTAGGCATATCATATCCTACAAATTCTATATTCTGAAGGAGTTTCTGAGAAAGACTGCAAGAAGAGAACAACAAAATTGGAGGAGGAATCAACTTGCTGCTAACACGGATTTGAAGTTTTGTTCTAAGCAATTCAGTTTGATCATCTGTCAAGGATTGAGATTCAGAAGCATTAAGAGAATCTCTGACATAGAAGCACTCATCAGTAGCAGGTAAAGTTGTAGGAGGCAAGTGAACAATGGGAGCACAAGTGTGGGTACTGGGAAGCCTTCCTAGTAGGGCTTGCTTGCACTCCATGCTGCAAATGTCATCATCAGTCTGGTCGCATATGTATTCACCATAGTGGCCACAGACATTACAAATAGGCTCGTCAGGCAGAGCATATCTCTGCTCCTTAGATGTCCTTTTTACCTCACTTTATGTTTCAGAGACTGTGGAATTGGCATTGGCAACGCCGGTGACGCAAGGAGCTTCGGTTGTTGGTTCACTCATCATCATCGATCATACGCCTGCCTTTCGTTTTTCTTTTTAATATCTTTTTTATCTTCTTCCTCAACCAGGATGAGTGAACCAGTTAGAATATATTTCTATATAATTAAATTATTTTTCAATATAAACCAGTTAGAATAAAATAATATTTAACATAATTAAAAAACCTGATTTGATTTCATGATTAAAAGTCTAAATCTTGACAGGTGACCATAAGCAAATAGTAGTCTTAAGATGTTCCCGTAATTTGACTATGCCAATCTTTGATAACAATAGTTGTCAGCCGATAAACAACACAAAAGTAATCTTCAAGCCTATAGACAGGTGAAGAATACATGGATTGAATCAGTAATACAGACACTTAACAATCTCATACAACTAATCTCAACTTTCAATCGAGAAGGAGAAAGAAGAAAATAATTTCAGAACGGAATTGAGAAGATTATCAGCCCAACAGTGGGTAAAGTAGCAGCTATCATAAACACCTAAGGAAGAGCTGAGGTTTAGCTGCAGAGCATAGATTGAAACTACTTGTAGTCAACAGAAAGATGCAAGCTTGTAGTTTAAGATTTGGATCTGCTTTCCTGCCAAACTATTCCTCGACAAAGCAAGAATAAAGCTGAAATCCCAGAGTTGCATCCAGAAAGATTAATCCAGTTAAAGGATACATCAATTAGAAGAACAAAATTAAATCATGCAATTGCTAGTAGCCTTCGTAAACTATTTATCTATGTCACACGGAATAAAAATAATAATAATAAAGATAATGAAAGCTTTGTTAGCTTATAAAACGTAATAAAGCTAACAGATCTGAAATAAAAACTATTACTTGCATTGAACGTCCATCAGAAGCCAGTGTCATTAACGTAAAGCATCATCGACTAATAACAAAAAACAGAGAAAACGACCATTTCAAGAAAAGCCCAGATAGGCTTCCACGAGATCCAACCATAAAACCGGCGCTTTGCGCAATGACAACCAGAAGAAATAAGGGCAAAAAGAGCAAAAAAAAAGAACAAAGCTTACTTGATCAGATTGAAAACGGAAATTGGTAAAAGGTCAGATGTGTAACAGTGTAAGAGGAGAGATCTAACTCAGATGCTCAGTTCTATAAGTGGAAGCATACACGGGAAAGCGAACAGATCTCAAGTGTTAGATTTGGCTTTCCTATTTAGACGCACACGCAGAGACAGAGCAAGAGAGAGAGAGAGATCAAAATAGGAGCGGACACTGGACAGAGGCAGTGTTTGTGTATGTGTGGGAGTGTGTGCTTGTGCTTATGTGCGTGTCCATACCGTGTTAATGTTTTTTAAGGTATATGTTTTAGTAAAATAATTATAATAGCTTAGAGCATTAGCAAGATCTAGTTCATGAGCATTATTAGATAGATTTGTATTTAAGAATGTTTCGTTAAACTGTTAATAAGGTTTGTTTTATTCTAACATGGCTTGTTAACGATTTAGTTGTCTTAAATCCAACCGAAGAGGATCCATAATCTTTTGAACAAGTTCGATTCAGAAAAATCTCCATCAAACCTAACAATGTCAGATGATATTAATAACTGTTATATTTAGTTTCATGTAAAATTTAATTAATAATTATACAAGTACCAATTCAAGAAGCCATTTGAATTTAGTATTTAATAGTTTTTGACAATGTTTTAAATATCAAATATAAGCTTAAAATAAGATATTTAAGGGTTTAAAAATAAAGAATAAATAAAGTTAAATAATTTGAAATATAATTTAAAAAAATTGTTCTAATTTAAAATTTAATTTAAAAAAGAGATTATTAAATGAAAATTAATTGATTTATAATAACTTATTAATTTATAAAAATTACCTGATTATTAATGAATTGATTGATTTTTAACAACAAGAGTTGTTAAAGTAAATCGAACCGAAAAGTTAGACGGTTCAATGTTTTTACGGTTGAACTAGTTGAATTTTTTAGTCACCAGTTTTTAGTTTTAACATAATTTTAATGTATTTAAAAATTAGAGTTGGGAGTTTTACTTGAAACAAATTTATCTAGTGTTAAATTTTTTATTAAATTTTAATTAAAAATGAAAAATGACACACATGCAGACATTCGTTTAAAATTTTCAAGTGTTAAAAAATGCAATTATTCATTATATGAATTTATATTATTACACATCAAGTTACTCAAAATATGTAAAATTCAA
>JANZLH020000137.1:750406-762049 GCA_026770325.2 Erythroxylum fimbriatum
TTGACTAAGGGGTTGGCAAATGCACAATTTCAAGATGTTATAAGCAAGCTGGGAATGCAAGACATCTATGCACCTACTAGCTTGAGGGGGAGTGGTGAAAATTAGAACAGTGATTTAGGAGAAATTATTTCCTAATCATAAAATGGGAAACAAGAGGATATTATGGATATTTATTTAGGAAATTGCTGTAAATAGGGGATATTGCTGTAAATAGGAAATATTTTAGTTACCTAAATTAAGCTAGGACTTGTGTATATTGTTGTGCAAAATAAGAAAAAAGATTACTTCTTTCTTCGGGATCAATTGGTAGTTATCTATAATTTGATTACTACGACCATTTAACATACCTTTTTGAGGAATTATATGTTTAGAGAATTTTGTACTTTTAACGGTTTTATAATACTAATCATTGAGATTTAAATTGTTCATGTTATTATTTGATACATTTTTGTTATTGATTATATGCATGTATTTGTTAGTCATTTAATAGTAACAAATAGTTAATTATATCTTTATTTGTCAGGACAGAAATCAGCTAGTTTACCAAATATTGGAATCTTTCTGACATTTATTTAACATTAGCTGCAATAATTGTTAAAACAAACAGCTCTTATTCAAAATTCTAATTGCGTATAGTATAGCCTGCTTGAAGCTATGTTCTCTTATTTCTAATCATCATATTACTCAAAATGGGGCTCGGAAGGCAAGATGAAGTATATTCACTTTGTAAGAATGTGAATGTTCCATGCTTCTTAGTAGTAAGTCTCTTATTAAAATACTAAGGACACTTCTTGGGGCCTGGGGGTGTTCCTTGGCGCTGCAGATGCTCATTTGAGGTACATATCTATTTGTGCAGTGGCAAGCAGGGTCAAGACAGCAAGCTGCACCTTCTGGTTTTGAACCAGATAAAAGCAGTTGGGGTTGGAACTGGCTGGAGAGATGGATGGCTGTTCGTCCCTGGGAGAACCGCTTTCTTGACATAAATCTCAGAGATGGAGTAAAGATTCGTGAAAATGGAATAGACGAGGCCAAGAATGGAACAAAACCCCAGTCAAAGCCCACAGTAAAGAAACCAGCTCCATCAAATCTTTCAAGTCAGAAAACAGGTCAATCTCTTTCCGATGGAGGTAGTTCTTCACCTAGTAAGACTGCAGGTATGTTAGAGCAATCCAACAAGCTTTCTGCTAAGCCAAAGCCAAAGTCAAAGCCAGTTGTGGAAGATATGGTTGAAGAAGGCAACTCAAAACCGGGTGCTGCTGTAAGATCACGCAGCAATCCAAAAGAGAGATCCTTTCAAACTGAAAAACAAACAAAGAAGAGGTTATCTCTGCCCAGCAGTGGTTAGTCTCCTGTCTTTCTCATGTTTGGCTGAAACATGTCTAGTTCCTCGAGGTCTTTTAGGTTCAAAACTGAAAAGGAATACGAGATACACATAGCATATCACTTCATATAAAAAAGATTGGAAATTGACTTCTGCTGGATTTCATTGCATATGAAAATTGTAGACTTCTGCTTACATGCATATGTCGAGGTGAGGACAGTTGGTGGTAGAGGTGGTCAGTAGTTGTTATTGCGTCACAATTAGGCAGTTGTATCACTAACTTTTAAAGTAAAATGTGGGAAAGGTTAATCGGTTATTCAGGTGATTGGCAATATTATGATTTGTTTTCTCAATGTTTCTGAATCCGGTTGAAGCAGGGCGAAGTCCTGGGGCACAGGCTGCTAGGAATGGGAGAGTTGGTGCGAGAGGGACACCTGAGTCCCAAAAGCCCATCAGGGATAACTCAGAAGCTAAAAGGACGACTGAGAATGGGAGGAAGGAAAAATGATCGGGCTATATTGAGTTCTGCATCCATGCGGCTGTATGAAATTTGTATATACAAGTCCATGTCACAAGGAGATGCAAGCACATACATTTGCCATGTTCTTGTCATAAAAGATTATAAGTTGAGGATGTGAGGGTAATAAGACGAGCAGGTTTGGTTTGTAATTGCTATTGCTATTGCTATGTTGTTGTTAAATTATTATGTTGATATCCTTCAAGGTTTGATTTGAAATATATGTTTCGTTTTTTAAGGGATCTGAAATGATTGTTGTTTTCTCACAAACTATAACTATGCATGTCAATGCCATTCCCATTGCCATTGCCAATGCTAATGTATGTGGTCTCAAATTTATTAATATTAAATTGTTTGTTGCATATTTTGAATTATTGATAAAATACTGAAATTACAAAAAAGACCCCGAAGATATAATTTCTTATTTATGTATTTAAATTAAAACATAATTTGGCAAAACATCCGTGATTTGGTCTCTGTTTAATCAACTCCGCATTCCGCTCACGCTGCCTGTGTTTCCATTTCAAACCAATTATTTAATATGATTAAAAACCTAACAGAAACGGCTTAATATAGCTCGCCGTTAGAATTAACGGAACAAGGCCCTTCTTTCTTCTTTTTCTCTTCCTTCCTTGTCTTCCAATCTCTACAAACGAAATTTCTCAGAAAGCACAAAACAGAAACAGCCCTTTCTCAAATCTCATTACCAATACCAATACCAATACCAATACCAATACCAATACTCCACTCACTCACTCCCCAACTCATCAAGCTCAACTGATTCATTGTTTTGATTATATGCCAAATTGTCACACTTCTTC
Organism: Erythroxylum fimbriatum; assembly: GCA_026770325.2. Lineage (NCBI taxonomy): Eukaryota > Viridiplantae > Streptophyta > Magnoliopsida > Malpighiales > Erythroxylaceae > Erythroxylum > Erythroxylum fimbriatum. The sequence goes on from JANZLH020000137.1 coordinate 753,066, forward strand.
TTCTTCTTCTTCTTCTTCTTCTTCAAATTCATGGTTGGGAGGAGGAGGAGGAGGAGGAGGAGGAGGAGGCGGAGGGATGCTGTTATCAACACCATTTGTTCTGATTTTCTGTCTCCTCTTCTCACTCCCAATCCTCTTCTTCCTCCTTGCCCCTAAACCTCTCCCTGTCCCCATTTCCCCCTCCGACGAGCTCGACGACCTCTCCCTCTTCCACCGTGCCTCCTCCTCATCCTCCTCCTCCGCCCACATCTCCTCCCCCCACCCCAAACTCAAGATTGCCTTCCTCTTCCTCACCAATTCCGATCTCCATTTCGCTCCTCTTTGGGACAAATTCTTCAAATCAGCTCCACCCAACCTATATAACATCTATGTCCACGCCGATCCCACCCTCAACATCTCCCGCCCCGCCTCCGGAGTTTTCAAAGCCCGCTTCATGTACGGCGCCAAACCCACTTTCCGCGCCTCGCCCACTCTCATATCCGCCATGCGCCGCCTCCTGGCCACCGCCGTCCTCGACGATCCCGCCAATGCCTTCTTCGCCCTTCTCTCTCAGTATTGCATCCCTCTCCATTCTTTCAAGTACGTCTACAATGCTCTCGTTGAGTCCACTTCCTTCGATTTGTCCTCATCTACCACCACTGCCTACGGCGTTCGCATCCAGTACAAAAGCTTCATTGAGATTATAGACAAGGAGCCGCAGTTGTGGAGGAGATACATTGCCAGAGGGCGGTATGCGATGATGCCAGAGGTGCCTTTTGGGAAGTTCCGTGTTGGGTCTCAGTTTTTTGTGTTAACACGCCGTCACGCGCTCATGGTGATCAAGGACCGTCGTTTATGGAAGAAGTTCAAGTTGCCCTGTTATAGGGCTGATGAATGTTACCCGGAAGAACATTATTTTCCTACTTTGTTGTCGATGGCGGATCCAAATGGATGTACTCATTATACGTTAACAAGGGTAAATTGGACTGGGACTATCGATGGTCACCCTTATACGTATCGGCCTAATGAAATCTCGCCGGATCTCATTCGTGAGTTGAGGAACTCGAATTACTCCAGTTCGTATCTATTTGCGAGGAAATTTTCTCCGGCTTGTTTAAGACCCTTGCTGAAAATAGCGGACAAAGTCATTTTCCGGGATTGAAAGAAATTGTTCCTGGTGAGTTCTTTTTCCTTTTCCTTTTGTTGTTATGAATTTGGTTGCTATGATAGAGAGTGTTGTTAAAAAGTTGGTGACTTGGTGCGTTGAGTTAATGAGTTGATGCACAGATCTTTGTTTAGTGGGTTCATTTGGATCAAAACCTTCAAAGTTGATGGTTGGTGGTTGAATTAATCGATCAAGGGATTGCAAATTTTTCATTTTGGATATTTTGTCACTGTATTTTAGTTTTACAGATACTGTTGTAGAAAGCTTGAGGCTAGGTTCTCTGCTGATATTTGTCTTTAGAACGATTTGCTTATTTCTTATTGTCCATATATTTTATACCCTACATTGCCATTACTTTAATAGACTGGCATTCGAGTTATTATGTACCTTCCATAAAGCTGATTGGAGTTTCTGAGTAAATCTTGCAATGAAAATGATAATACGTTAGGAAAGGAGTTTTGGTAGTTCCGAGAAGTGGTGATATAATTGCATTCAAGTGGAATCCTGAACCGGATGGAATTTCACCGAAGGAACAGCTCCCTTTGGCTGCCAATGAAATCGAGTTTGATCCTCACGAAACCCCTTGCAGACGTGCAGTTGAGGATCTCTCATGATTCCTTAGTTCTCAGGCATTTGTACTTTATTTGTATTTGACAATATTATGCTTATGGGTGGAGTTTAAAAATGAAAAAGAGGAGAAAGGACTTGCCTTCCTTGTTGGTGATTCCTCACAATTCTCAACCTTTTCAAGGTTATTGTATCTAATAACGTCACGAGCTTGTGTTTTAAGTGATCTATTTTTTTAAGATTTGCAAGTGGCAAAATTTGGGTTTTCAGTGCTTTCCATTTTGTTCCATGTTTGTAACCTGTGATGATTTGATACTTAAGGATCACAAATCTTAATTTTTTCTCTTCATTTTGAATTTCAAGATTGAAGTAACTGGATCTAAACTTATCCTTTTTCTTTTACAGGTGAATGATGTTCATATGGAGAAGGAAGAGGATATTTGGAAGTAAATTAGTTTGGTTGGATGTGGTCATGGTGCTTAACTGCTGAAAAGCAGGGAAGTGCCACGCAAGAACTAAAAACTCCTACTTATAGAGAAGCATAAGGAGAGGTCTCTCTCGGCAGGTATAAAGAAGAAAGAGGATCTTGACTTGCTTACTAATGGAAGTAAAGGTAGATACTTTTGCCGGTAAGAGAATTATGATGGCGTACCAATGTCAAAAACTGTTTAATGGGGACCAGGGTGGTGTTATCTTTTTGGATGTGTGTACTTGTGTACATAAATGAGTTAAATGAAGAAAATGTTCATATTTTTCCCATGTGATTTCGCGAGGGAAAGGATGCCAATTCAATAGTCTACTCTACTGCCTAGAAAGTGGAAGAACAGTAGCTAAGTGGGGAAACTAACCAGACCCTTTTGCCGTTTGCTTTAAAAGTAGAGCTTCTCCTTTTCCTTTTCTTTTTGTTTGTTTTCGTCAATTCAAGATGACGGTGGAAAGGGGATGAGAGGGAAATACTTGATTTATGTGGGAAAGAGAATAATATACAAAGCTATGTGTACATACAAGGGATTGTAAACAAAGTAGCTCATGTTCTTGGTCATCAAGCCAAATTTGCCTTGGTAAATTCTTCGCTTTTCCTCATTGTGTGCTTGATATTCAAATCATATCATTAGTAAAACAATAAAACTGACGAAAGGAATCTTGACATGATGGAGGGACTTTTTGTGTTGATAATCACGAAGTATAAATTTGAGCTGCCGACAATTTTGATGAATAATTCTTGAAAATAGTGATTGGGAAAGGAAAGCTCATAATTTTGAGTGGCATACGTACATTTGTACTTCTTTTATATCGAAAAGTTGAGCTGTCCCAGTTGGTGTGGAATCGAAAGCTCCTAATGCTTACATGTTATTGTCAGCTTATGCAGCACAGCACATTTCATTTTCGCTTTGACTATATATACAAACGCTTTATTTGTGTTGCATTGCACTGGGAATGGGCCAGATAATAAGAGATGAATTGTTATTCCAGGCCGTATGTTCATGTTCCGCCGATAACCTGACATAGTTCTTGATAATGTTAACTAGTCTATTGGAAGAAACTTGAAATTCCTAACAGTATTCAATATAGAAACCACATTTTTGCTTTATAAATCTAATCGCGGAAAGAATACAAGTATCTCCATTCTCCTATGCTCTTTTAGATTTGCGCTGTTGGTTCGCACAGCTTGAATGAACAGAACACATAGCACTGTCACTAGTCACTACTGCTCCCAGCCACTGAAAGAAAGAGGTTTCTGAGTTTCCTTTTTAACCCACAAGCAGCCCCCAACTCTTCTCCAAAGTCTGACCCTTGGAAAAAATGTTTCGACTCCAACTTTCAGGCCTAAGACGCTTATGAACCAAGATTGCTGATGCCAAAGTAAACAGTTTTCTGTTGAAAGGCATTGATGGCGTAGTCAACCTGAAAATGACCAATTGGAGACTTAAATCGTAGGCCATATCCAAGCCCAATTCCAGATCCTGGTTTGCCCAGCCTCAACGCTGGATTTCCTGAAAGTGGGGATCAAACTGAGCATCAGCAAATGGCAACAAATAAAGACAGGAAGGAATTCAGCAGAGGAAAGCACAAAGGGAAACATGAAAACAGCAAAAGGTATAGCACCAAGAGACTGAAACCACAATGGTAGTGGTGATAGCAAATTTACTATCCGAGTATACAGATAAAAGTTAGGTGAAGTATGCTCAAGCAAAATCACTGAATCAACATCTCTGGGACTAGATAATTTAGCTTGAACACATTTAAAATCTTTTCTAACATGTCAAAATGAGAAACAAGACCAACTAAGACATTATTTTTCTAGCTCAATCTTTTGTTCTCATCAGCAATTGGAACAGTACTGGTACCTATTGCAATTTAGCAGAAATAATAGCAAAATTTACATTCTTTAAGTTTGTATTTACAAGAAGAATTTATAAGTAATCCGCAATTTTCCAGCAATTACACACTGAAATTTACCAGGTACAAGCCTGCCAGAGCCCAAGTCAGTTCCGTAGTCCAAGAAAATAGCTCCTTCCAACATCTTGTTCTGAGTACAAATATGAGAGGCTATCAAAATCAATCACAACTTTTCTTTTCTTATACTCTCCTGTCTCCACAGATACAAAACGATAACATAACAACACACACCAAAGAGAATCAAATGATTAATGTCTACAAGTATATTCAAACAGATTTTGTATTTGAGAAGCAACCAAGTGTATTATCTGTTGCTTGTGTAAAGGCAGATATAGATGCTGGTTGGGTTTGCTCCAGTGATGCAAAAATGAAAAAGGAAAATAAACAAAAGGCTTACGACATCCTATTGAACAGCGTAGTCTCAATAAAAACAAACGCAATCAATGGACTCAAGCATTAGTGGAGAAGGGACTATTCATGGCCAGATGTGCTAGCAGTTCTATTGATTGCTTCACTGAATCTCCAGTCCATACTATAGCCCTAAATATTTGAAAAACAAGCAAGAGATAAACCATGGTTGACTTGTAATCCTAAACTGCCAATGCATAAAGCACTCAAACTAAAGAGTATTTCCAGTGAAGAAGTGACGGATGAATACAACCACAACAAACATTAAGCAGAATTTTCCCTCGGCTTATAATTTCTCATGCTCAAAAGTGTTACATACCAAAGGAAATGTCAATTCACTATTTGCAACCATGCACGATCTGCCTGATCCAACAGCACCTTCACCATATCCCCGCACACTACCGAGACCACCAACTGTAAATGCTTGATAAGGTGCCATGTCCCCAACAATGGAGCCCCCTGTGAGGCTGTCAGAACAAAAAGTAAGGTGGACACAATTGAAGAAAGGGTGGGTAACATAGTGTAATTATTGATTACTTCAAGACGGAGACAGCAATAAAAAGTTCTTGCTTACATAGAAGGATTAATGACATACTCATTGTAAGAAAGGTTTATCCTTCAAGTATTACATTAATATTCATACCATACTTAACACCCATCAGAAAAATATTATTCTTCAAGATTACAACCGGCACATGTTCAATGCAACATGTTAGTATGGTCTTAGAAAAGATACATTCTGCTTCCTGCTATGTTGTCATGGGCTACTACATTTTCCTTGTTTCCCCTTGTTATAATTACTCTATGCACTACCTACAGAAGGCGGCAAAGGAATATAACCTCACCTTGCCAAAAGAAATGCTGGGCCAAGTTTCACACCTTTTGTTGCAAAAAATTTAAATCTGTTGAAGATTTGCCACTTCGATAGAATGGGAATCCCTTGTTCTATTTCTATACCTAACTGGGAACGAAAATAATTTAGTATATAACAACAGAATTGACTCTGCTTTCAAACTACATCAAAAAGTTCTAATGCTGGTATTTGTCTGTGAGAAAAAATTCATATAAGATAGAGAAGATTTTTACACGAGAAAAACTGTGATCATTTGCCTTTGCATATTGAGATTCTTGCTTTAAAACCACCATATTGTCATGAGTACTGCCACTGTAATTGCAAGAATTCATAGAGTATGTGAGTGAGAGTCCAGCAGAGGTCTCTTGAAAACTCAACTGATAGTGTTGACTACCTGCAAGTCACAGGGAACCCATCAAGATCCCTAGTAATACAGCGGCCATCATCACTCAACAGACGCACGTGCTGCATTTCACACACCAATTACTCTTCAGATTAGATTAGGCACAAATAAAAAAGAAGAGATCATTAGGATAATGGATTAAAGACTCAATCCAAAATAATATGTTAAGGATAAAATATTCCTCAACCTCAAACTTAATACTGGTCTTGCAGCTCCATTGAGAACTTGCAGGTTCGTTGAGATCCAAACCAACTGACATTCTAGATAAGTTCACACCGCCACTCCCCGAACGTGAAAAATTGTCAACTGGTATTCCATGGACCCCAATTTCAGGAGAGATAGAATGCTGGTAAACCAAATTCACCACTTAAATTAAATGATCGTTTACAAACTAGTACAATTCCATTTCACTTTTCTAATTGGCTTCTCAACAACATAACTGAATTCAAGGAAAGGCCAATGTGAATTGCAGTTTGTCATTATTTACAAATCATGATTATAGCTGTAGATATGCAATTCAGAGGCTTACATGAATCAGAAAACATTGTTGAGCAAGCCATTCGGGTCTTGGCCTCCTGTAAGCTACCAAGACATTGGAATCGTACAATCCCTTATCCCAAGATACATCAAGCTTCTCACTTCCACCAAATAAATTTGGGTGCTTGATGCAAACACTGCAACGTCTAAATATAAGTACCAGTTTTGCAAGAATTTTTTACTTTATTGCAAGAACCTATTATTTGTTTCACATTTTCTCCGGGCAAAATTGCCAGAGAAAGAGGAAAGAAAGGTTGAACTCGGAATGTTACTTCTTGTTTTCCAGAACCTTACCAATTTGTAAAACTAAAGAAAAACTAAAGAGCAAATTAAAAGTTTCAAACTTAAGTGCTTAGCATTTTCACAGTAAATAATTCATAACACTATAACAGTCATCAAGCTGCCAAGATAAAAGTAGGAACAAACTGGTAAGAGAACATTGAAAAACTTGAACACGTAAGGTTAATGATAGAAGTACGAAGGAAATCATACATGACATGAAAACACTGACCTGCCAATTAGCAGTGAAAGAGGACTATTTGTGTTCCTGCTGCAAAACGAATGAGATAAGAGATATGGATGGAAATGGAAATGGAAATCAGTCGACCAACATTCTTACCAAATAAAATTGGAAAAAAAAAAGAGAAGAAGCATTGAACAATCAAAGCGCAAAAGAGAACTATAGAAACCTGAGAGGAGGGAGCATCATAGAAGCAAATAACTTGTGAGTGAAATCAACATTGACGTCAATTTTGGCTGCCACCGAAAACACACCAGGCTCACTATTCAACACAAACAACAACCAAAACCCCAACAAGCCAGAAAAGCATGGTAGCCCATAAGACGAGATAAAAATCAAAACCCATTTATCAGTGGGACTCCAACATTCAACAAAAATATCACCTTTGCCAGCTTGTACACTTTTCTGAGCTCCCATACCATTCAGCATTAAAAAACAGTTAGCTAACAACCAAGGAAGGGACTGAAAGAGATTTGACAAGAGATTGTTGTTTGCATAGAGAAAAATATGTACTGGTGTTCATTGTTGTGTGTTGGGCGTTGGGCTTTATGGATTGGTGACTTCTGCTGACAGGTTAGGGAATCCTCCGGTCCCAAGTTTGTTATCAATCTTTTGCTTCTCCTCTGGGCTTTCCTTCGCACGTGAGAAGCACAGATTCGCCTTTGTTTCTTTGCACGTGAGAAGCTCAATTATGTTTATTTTTAAATAATCATAATCTTTAATTAGAGATCTAAAATTAAGAATTTTAGATTACAAATAATTCAATTCCATTCCATTCTTTCTAAATTATGATATATCATTTATGTCTATTTGTAAAATATAAAAATGGCCTTAAAGAGAACCTTAAAAATGAAGGCCTCCGATCAATAAATAAAAAACTCAATCAATTCATCCGATTCAATAGTAAAAATTTTAAATTACTTAATATTTTGGTTTAGTTTTCAAATTTTTGGTTTCATTTATTTTAATAATTCTTGCTGTTAAAAACTGATCAGTGTATTAATTGATAGATCAATTTTCGTATATTAATAAATTCTTATAAACTAAAATAAACCAATTAATTTTATTTAACAATCTTTTTTTAATTGAACTTCAAATTTTTCTAGGGATGGTAATAGGTCGGCATATGGACAAGCTCCTCTAACTTTTTTAAAATAAAATTTTTTAAAATTAAAAATATAAAATAACGTCTTTTTTTAATTAGGTTTAAGTCTGAGTTGCCTAGGCCCAGACTAAAGCTCAACTCTTCTAAGTAAAATGAAGAAGAATTTCTGGGCTGGACCTATGGGCTAGCCCATTGTCATCCATAAATTTTGCATTGGAAAGAATAATCTTCTTTAATCATGTTTTAAATTATTTAATTTTTAACTGATTTTATGAAACCTTTTAAACCTTAAATTTATTATTTTACCGATTTAACTTTTAATCTGGTTAAAATATTAGGTGTGAGTAGGATTTTCGGCAAGAAGATTACAATTTTACCATATATATCATTTTTAATTTATCAAACAGGAAATTTTTTCAGGACACATAAAATTCCTCGATTGGTTGGTTGTTGAAGCTTTTGGTTTTGGCACTTATTAGGGGAGAAGATTGAAGCATAACGGAATATTGTTGATCCTTTATTGGTGGATTGAAACTGAGAAGAGAATAGTTTAAAGGTGAGACTAATGGGACGCTCAGTAGCATAGAAATGGTGTCGTGTCTTATGTTTACTCCTTTTATTTGAAGGATATATGCATTTTGTCTGCCCTTGTTCACAATCTTAATCACAACTTCTGTTTCTGAGCCACAATTAATTAATGGCTTTACCTTTTACCTTAACATTTGAGATTGTGTAATTACTTATACGCACTATTGATGAAGCAATTGAAGATGGTGCTGCTCCAGTTCCTATTAGCTTTGATAAAACAGAGGATCTCCAATGCATCATTGATATCAAGGATCATCTTAGAGCATGTGAGGTACTTTGTAATCGGTTGATATCGTTCTTACCAGCTATTCATTATGCTACTCATTATGAAATGTTGGACCCCCAGTGACCCCTCAAGGTACCTAGGTAAGATTACTCTGATTTCCTGTCTCAAGAAATGCAAAATATTTAGTGAAAATATCGTTTTGTCTATGCTCATACCTCATTCTTTTGGGCATG
>JANZLH020000137.1:762149-775831 GCA_026770325.2 Erythroxylum fimbriatum
CGATGGTGAGTATTTTAGTCCTTGTGGGAGACGACCTTGGAATACTTGATTTGTAGGTACTAAAAACGACTCTGTGCACTTGCAAATTTTGTCAACCATATAAATAAAAATTAATTTAATTAATAACTAAATTATTGTAGTATATTCTTTAAAAATAATTTGTTTTAAAAATTTGGTGTAGAATGGTTGGAGTAACACTAAATTTGGTGTAAAAAGATTTTTGAAATATTCTTTTTTACACTAAATTTGGTGTAAAATTTTAGTGGAATGATTGAAGATGACCTTATCTCATTAAATATGGTCAAATTAACAAAAGAAACAATATTTTCTTTTAATTTTGACATAAAATGGTTAGGTTGGAATTTTTATTTTATAATTATTTTAACAACTTATTTTATAATTACTTTACTAAATCTTATATCCATAAATAGTTACAAGTATAAAAAAGTAAATATTAAAACAAACATGATAATTTCTTATAAACACAAACTCAAGTTAATTTCTTTTATTATATATATTAATTGTAAATTATGAAATTAATAGTTAACTAGTAATTTTGTTTAACCAAATCATTAATATACCTAGTGTATGATAAAAGGCAGAAGTTACTACAACAATAGTTTTAACTTTCACGTTCTATATACTTACCTTGAACTCACTAACAAAATCTTCAATTTAGCTGTTATACATGATTCCAAGTACTATAACTAACCAAATAACATAAATATATAAATTTTCTCATTGTTATAAAAACTCTTTTCATAAATACATATGTTATTTTTATAAGAAAAAATTTAAAATTATTATTTTTAATTATATATCAAATAAAAATCTTAATGCATTAAATAATTCACAAATTATTAATGTACATAAAATTTAAATTTAAATTACATATTTAAATCAAATAATTATTAAAAATTTTCACATTACATAATCCGAAACTCTCATAACTAATAAAATAATGTCAACATATAAATCCCCAATTATTAATAAAAAAGTCATTCTTTAATAATAATTCATATATATATAATAATAATTTTGTCATATCTATAACAAAGTATTGATTAGAAATAATAGACAAATGGAAACTAGGATGACATCTCATATATTTTTTGGTAACGAAAAGTTATAATGTTTATTTTTAAATAATGTATAAATTCTTTAATATTGTAATAATTAATGTTTTAAAAATCGAATGGGAGTTAAATCAGTAAGACAAAGATTTAATGTTTAGTAGGTTCAACGTCTTCATAAAACTGACTAAAAGTTAAATAAAATTAAAGAATTTAAAATATGATTTAAAAAGATCGCCATTATCTATCGAAAATTTAATGGTTAATTAAAAAATTGTTAAGTTAATTTATTAATTTAAAAAAATTAATCGATTAATTAATAAATTGATTAGTTTTTAATAATAAAAATTATTAAAATAAAACAAACCAGAAAGTAAAAATCAAATCAAAAAAATTGAATGGTAACTTTTTTTTACGATTTAATCGGTTAAATTGGCTGAATTTTTTAATTATTAACAATAATTAATAAATTAGGAAAGATAATTGGATAAGTAAGGGATTCACATATGTGAACCAAATCATCGAAGCATGTGTTTTACTCTTTGACTTTTAACATTTGGCAATCTGATAGAAAAATTAGAACAGTAAGGCTTGGATACAAAATTTAAGTAGTAGGCTCATTACGTGATAATAATAATGGTACTTCCCCTCAAAAAAAAAAAAAATGGTACTTCTTGAGGCGCGTGAGAATGACGCTGAACTTGGAAGTTTGCAGTTCTCTACAGGGTGGCGAGGCAAGACGAGAGCAAAGCTCCTTACAAATAGGAACCGGTTGTCACCGTTAATAATTAAAGTGCTTCCCGGTTATCCCGGTAATCCAGCACCTATCTCCGCCGTCACCTCATGGCGGCGGTCCTCCGTACGGAAAAAAGAAAAATCATTTCTCAGAGAAAAACAAATTACGTTAAATTCAAAACTTCGTAGAGTTTCTAGAGACCGAAACTAAAAACTTCCTTCTTTAAATTTGTGAGAGAGAAAAGATAAGTGATAAGATTGAAACATAAATCAAAATCAAAATCAAAGGGAAAAGATGACTGGCAGATAGAGAAAGTGAAATTGGGGATTTTTTTAAATTTAACTTAAAATTAAGAAGAAAATTAAAAAAAAAAGAGTTTAGAAATTGCCTCCGTCCCGTTTCTATTTTTCTCTTCCGTCGGCCTTATTTACGCTATCTTTTCTTCTTCTTCTTCTTCTCTCAGAGAAACCTAATCGAAGGACTTGTTTGTCTTGTTTTGTTTCGGTTTTAATTTCCGGGAAAATTATTGTGGCCCAGGAAAAGCCCATCTGAGCTAGGGTTTCAACTGAATTCGGAAGCGGATGGTTGAAGAAATGTGGATTAGAGATGCAACGGTGTTTGAATTCTAGCTCCGATCTTAAAATTAGGGCTGTTATACTTGGTTGTTTAAAGAAATGGATGTGGACTCCTCCTCGATGGTGACGGAGACCGATCATGATCCGCCGATGCAAAACGCCTCGTTGTCTTCGCCGGCCGAAATTGATAGAGAGCAGCTAGCTGACCAGTCGTCGCAATCCGAAGTATCTCCGGTTCCGGCGGGGACGTCGGCATCGCAACAACAGCAACAGGGTTCTTCGCAGCAGCAAAGCACTGTGGTGGGACCAAGGACCGCGCCGACTTACTCGATTGTGAATGCGATTATAGAGAAGAAAGAGGATGGACCTGGTCCGAGGTGTGGCCATACCTTGACTGCGGTGGCTGCCGTCGGCGAGGAGGGGACGTCGGGTTACATTGGACCGCGGTTGATTTTGTTTGGCGGTGCGACGGCGCTTGAAGGCAATTCTGCGGCCTCTGGAGCTCCTTCGTCCCCCGGAAATGCTGGCATCCGTATGTGATTTATTCATTTGATGCATCTTTCTCAACTTCTTTGAGTGATTTCATTGTTTAACTTACTCTCTTTTACAGTATTTTTCTGAGGCTCAATATTTGTTGATTTTCCATGTTAGTTCCAGTGTATAACTTGGTAACTGTTGCTAGATATATTTTTTAGTCTGATTGGGACATAGGTATTTATTGAAGTCGGTATTAAGTAATTGCTTTCAGTTATTTTTTGAGGTCGAAATGTTGTATTATCTATTCTGGACATCGGGTATGTGATAATGTAGGTGGTACTACGCTAACTATACTTAAAACTTATTGAAAATACCTTGCTTGATCTATTATTTTGAAGGCCTTGTGTTGGGTGATATATATAGTTCATAAGCTTGGTGTCTTTATATCTCAAAGTTGATTTGGCTTTATAGTGTATTATGTGCGATTTATTTTGTGCATTTAGTCAAGCTACATTGAAACATAGCTACAATAAATGTCAGCTAATGCATAGTTTTCTATCAATTGAGATACTTAAGTTGTTCTCTATGTATAATGTATGGAATTTAGAATCTGCATATGGTGCAGGTCAAGGTGCTTCTGTGCGTGGAGATTTTAGCCTCTCTTTCCCTTTATTTGTGTTTCCATATTCCCCTCCTTCTTTGTGCTTTGTGGTGCATAGCTTTTGTTAGCTCTTTTGGCATTAGACATCCTTGAGTTTTTTCTGTTGAAGCTCTAGTGATCTTGTGCCATTCATTTACGGTATAATATCCTTGAGTTTCTTCAACTCAGAGCATTGTTTTTCTTTTCTTCTTTTTTGTTGTTTATGTTTCCAATAACTGTCATCATGGAGATCACCTGATCCTGAATCATTGTAATTTCCTGAATATGTGTAGCTTTTGTTGGATGGTTAAGAATAAAATTAAAGTCATGAAGAAGGAAATCATGTTTTATGACCTCTACCTAGTAACTAGTAACATATAGGATTAAATGATGAAAATTTTCAGTGCTTTTGGTTACCACTTTGGGCTTTCTTTATCTTGATGATGTGCATGAATTGCAGGATTAGCGGGTGCTACTGCTGATGTGCATTGTTATGATGTGTTGACAAATAAATGGTCTAGGTAAGTTCTAGGATTGATTGTTTCATCACCCTCCGTCTAATTTAAATTATGAATTTTACCATCTTGTACACAGATTGGACTGATTGATAATTTGTTTTTCAGGATCACTCCTCTTGGAGAGCCACCCACGCCAAGGGCTGCTCATGTGGCAACTGCTGTGGGAACTATGGTTGTTATTCAGGTTAGGTTTTTTTTTTGTGCTGATTATCAATAAGTTTGGACTATTTCCACTGGATAGTTCATTTAATTTGTCAATTACTGTACTACTTAACCAGAGAGCTTTAAATTTTCACAGGGTGGAATTGGTCCAGCTGGTTTGTCTGCTGAGGATCTTCATGTTCTTGATCTCACACAACAACGACCAAGATGGCACAGGTTGGACTCTTTATACCATGCTCTACTTATGTGGATGATGTGATTAAGGTGGATTATTTTTGTTGTTATTTTTTAGGGTTGTTGTTCAAGGACCTGGACCTGGGCCACGATATGGCCATGTGATGGCTTTAGTGGGTCAAAGATATCTCATGGCAATTGGAGGGAATGATGGTAAGTTACTTTACAGTGATTGTATTCATCTCATGTGCATCAAATGACCATCAAAATATTAATTAGCTATTATGATCTTTTTTGTTCATGATATTCCAATCTGAGAATCTTTTGTTCTTCTGTTCAGGGAAACGTCCTTTATCTGATGTATGGGCGTTAGACACTGCTGCCAAGCCTTATGAGTGGCGTAAACTGGAACCAGAAGGGGAGGGCCCACCACCATGCATGTAAAATCTCTAATTGTCTCTTTCTCTCTCTGTAAATGGGAGTTTGTTTGTTGGCGTCTCAGGCTGCACACTTGCACATACCAAAAAAGAAAATAAGGATGGATTTCCCAATAACTTGTTGCCTATCTTGTTGTAAAGTGGCCATATGTCAAAATACCCTTCTTTGAAACACTTTGGCAGTGCTCTCTTGGATCAGAATCCAACTAATATTAGAGCACATGGAGCCATCTTCTTATCTTTCTGTCAGGAGAATTTTGGTCTATACGTGTGGAACTTAGAAGGCATTTTGGGAATTGATTGCATCTTATTTGTCCTTACACATCTTTTTTAAAACTCTAACGTTATCTGTTGATTCTAATTTGGAAACTACAGAAATTTGTACATTCCTATGGTTCATATTTACTGCTGGCTTCACTTGACAAGCTTTTATTGCTTGAAAGTTGAAGTTTCTCCCTTATGTTGTTTTCCCCAATTCCACTCATATATATGTTGCGATTATATGCATCAACCTGTCTTCTACTGTATGAATATGTATGGATGTAGCAGATGACCTTTAACAATGCGAAATAGTCTTCAAATTGTACATGAACTGATGGATAAAAGTTTCTAACAATTCTTTTGAATTGTCAATATCATACCTATTTGTAACACTCGTAACATGCATGATTGATAACCTAGATCATTGAATATCAAGCTGCAGCTGCAGTACAAGTTTCCATTTGATTGCTTGTATCTTAATAAATGAGGTCTTTATCTGTCTTCAATTATTACATCTGCTGGAAAATTTTAAGCATGAAACCTATTTCTAATTGCCTTTGCATATGACTAGGTATGCCACTGCAAGTGCACGATCAGATGGTCTTCTTTTACTTTGTGGTGGTAGGGATGCCAATAGTGTGGTGAGCTGAATTTGATTTCATTTCTGGTTTTGTCATAAATCTATTGCGTGAATTGATGAGAAAGATTCATGTGTCAAGTTTTTTCTTTTCATTCCAAGTAAAATGTATAAACCTTAACTTAGGTTTGGAAAATAAAAAGAAAATACGTTATAAAGAATTAATTACAGAGCTGGGCATTCGGGAGTCAAAAATTCGTTAATTTGAAGAAGAATTCTTGTTGATTCTTTGTATGTTTAGAAAGAGCCGATATCATTATTTTCTTAGTCAATTATTTTTAGCTGGTCTTTATTTTTGCAGTTTGACTTTTTCTAATGCTGTATAGTTTGATTTTTTTTCCTGTTGATAAATGAATACCTTTTGACATTTTTTTGTATGTTTGGTTTGATTCATCACTCTCCTCCCTTATTCAAAATTGGGTGGATTCTTGTGATATGTTTAGCTTTTTGTTCTTTTACGTGGACTTTCATAAGAAGGATATTAGCACTGTATTTATGATGCCAAATCTATCTTTCCGGTGTTCCTCTCTTGTGCAACTACAGCCACAATACCCCACAATCCAAAGACCCCTTCTTTTTATTGAACTTTTTGCAGCATTTGTTATGGCTAACCTCTTTACTAATTCCCTTTGTCTTCTGTTATGTAATTTTTAAAGCCGCTGGCTAGTGCATATGGACTTGCCAAACATAGGGATGGACGCTGGGAATGGGCAATTGCTCCTGGTGTCTCTCCATCACCAAGATATCAGCATGCAGCTGTGGGTTTTCATATCCTACATTCTAAGTTCCATCATATTGACCCATTAATTCCACAAGAATGCATCACTTATGTGAATTGCACTTTTAGGTCTTTGTTAATGCAAGGCTCCATGTGTCTGGAGGAGCACTTGGCGGTGGTCGTATGGTAGAAGATTCATCAAGCGTTGCAGGTACTTGATCAGAGCTTTTTATTTAAAGGTGTTTTGTCTACCACTGTTATGTAAATGATCAATTAGCCTGAAGTGCATTTATGAGATGATAACGCATGCACTTCAAGATTTAGATTCCAGACTTTCTTTAGTCTCAGGAATATATATGCGATGTTTGCATCAGTTGTCCGATAAGATTAGCACAATACCCTTACACGCTTATCCGTTTGCATCTATGATCTTCCCACATTCTGTTCCATTGTGGCATCTTTCTATTTGTATCAGAAATGAAGAAATTGGGAAGTTTATGAAAAAAATAGGCTGTTGGACTTGGCCTGAGCCTGTCCCATTGCATTTCTGTGGTTAGACAACTGAAATTGCCTGCTTTATGATGTGTACATGTGTCAACTATTTCTATACATTATAATAATCATCAGATGAACTAATTTGCTGCTTACGCTTTTACAAGTGGGGGTTCAATTATGATGTTTTTAGCAGAAAGCTTAAATTAATAAATGTTATTTTTGTGCAATCATTTGAACTTATGTTGATAACCTATCTTTTCACTTACTTTCTACTTGTGGTCTACATGTGCTACACATACTTCATTGCATCATTGGTATTGTGTGTGTGTGTATGTTCTTTGGAGGTGGTTTGATTAAAGAAATCAGATAAAATGATTGGTGGTCCTTATTTATGGAAGATTATGTTGGTCACCATTGTTTTGGTTATGTTATTTGATTAGATCATTTAGTTACTGCATGTATATTTAATGGTTTTCCTGTGTACAGTATTGGACACTGCAGCAGGTGTTTGGTGTGATACTAAATCTGTTGTTACTAGCCCAAGAACTGGCAGATATAGCGCTGATGCTGCTGGTGGGGATGCTGCAGTTGAGTTGACAAGACGTTGCAGGCATGCAGCTGCTGCAGTTGGCGATCTGATATTTATTTATGGTGGTTTACGTGGTGGTAAGCCACTGCACTTTCCATGTTAATAGTTATTATCTCTTTTCGAGTTCCCTTTGTGTCAGACTTTGAAGCTAATTATTTCTTGCGAAAGCTGTAGCAATCTGGTGATTATGAAAGTAAATAGAGCATGGATGTTCTTCCTAATGTTTTCAAATTCATGAACCTTAGAGTTCCATTAGTTTTAAATCATTCTTCAAGCCATTCTCTAATCATGGTGTAGTAGTATACTTATCTATAATATTTGTGCGGTAGGTGTCTTGCTTGATGATCTACTCGTTGCTGAAGATCTGGCTGCTGCTGAAACAACAGCAGCTGCTTCACATGCTGCAGCCGCAGCTGCTGCCTCTAATTTACAAAGTGGACGAATAGCTGGAAGATATGGATTTGTTGATGACAGATCTAGGCAAAGTATGCCTGAAGCAGCACCTGATGGTGCTGTTGTGCTGGGTAATCCAGTTGCCCCACCAGTAAATGGTGACATGTACACTGATATAAGCACTGAAAATGCAATGCTCCAAGGGCATCGGTAAGCTAGCTAGTGCATATAAAAGTTACACCGAGTGGCGTAGTATACATTTTTTGTAAGAGTTGCTGGCTGTGCATTGTTGTGCAGGAGAATTGCCAAAGGTGTTGAATATTTGGTTGAAGCAGCAGCTGCAGAAGCTGAGGCTATCACTGCCACTCTGGCAGCTGCAAAGGCACGACAAAGTAATGGAGAAGTTGAGCTGCCAGATAGGGAGCGTACATCAGAAGCTACTCCAAGTGGCAAACAAATATCGTCAATGATCAAACCTGATTCTGCTGGAGTAAACAGTGTTGCTCCAGCTGGAGTGCGTTTACACCATAGGGCTGTGAGTAAATTAATTTCTATGACATTATGGAAAAATTTTGACTTGACGTCAAGATGCTTAATTTCATCAGAAATTGTGTGATTTTCTTCTGGCTGCATGTGTAGGTAGTTGTGGCTGCAGAGACTGGTGGAGCTTTAGGCGGCATGGTCAGACAGCTTTCAATTGATCAGTTTGAAAATGAAGGCAGGCGTGTCAGCTATGGAACTCCAGAAAATGCAACTGCAGCAAGAAAACTGCTGGACCGACAAATGTCTATTAATAGTGTGCCTAAAAAGGTATAGATGATCCTTGTTGCTTATGCATATTGAGGCATTGTGGCACTGAAAACTCTGCTAGATGTATCTACGTTTGCTATGTTATCTATTCCTTATCCTCCTTCCTTTTGGTGTATTCATATAAAGGTATTTGTGATTGAGAATCTAACAAGTCTCCTTTTTCACAAGATAATGTATTGACATGAGTTACTAAGACTCGGTTTGTGTTAATTTAACTATTACTCTCAATTCTTTGTGAATCTGTGGATCCTTGCATAGTTGTGCATTTAATACACCTGTAAATATATGTTTATACTTATCTATATCACAATCATTGTAATGTTTGGTGTTTATATGCGTGTGCTTGAATATACAGTTTAAGTGACTTTCTTGTATAACAGGTTATTGCACATCTTTTAAAGCCACGTGGCTGGAAGCCTCCTGTTCGCCGGCAGTTTTTCTTAGACTGCAATGAAATAGCAGATCTTTGTGACAGCGCTGAAAAAATATTTTCAAGTGAACCAAGTGTTTTGCAGCTTAAGGCCCCAATCAAGATATTCGGTGATCTTCATGGGCAGTTTGGTGATCTCATGCGGCTGTTTGATGAATATGGCGCACCATCGACAGCTGGTGACATTGCGTAAGAATCCTTTTCTTTTATCATTAATCTTGCATACTGTACCATGAGCTTTGTGTATTTAGTTAGTTTTGAATAGGAATCTATTCATTCCATTGATCCCATTTATGCTGATTGATTTGCCTCTGCAAGTTGCAGTTTAAGTGATAACAGTATGTTACTATATGGACCGATCGAGAACATGAAGTATAACTGCAAGTCATAAAAGGACCACAAAGTTTTAGAGGGATTAGAAGCAGGGAGTTTACATGGAAAATTCATATGGTTAATGATACTAAAAAGTGATTGAAATTAAGGAGTTTCTAACATGAACCTGATGTTGACTTGTGTACAAGAAAGGAATATCCAATAGTTATCTTGGTTGGTCAATTTAGAAATAAATGTTCTGTTAACACTTATCTGCCGCTAAAAATTTGCTGTGACTACTTTGCACCCAAAGCATACATGTTATGATCAATAATTTTTTATTCTGCGCCAAATGCAATTTCTATGATATTATTGCATATATTTAACATTCTATTGAAGTGGATGTGATGTTCTATTGTGAATGCTAAGCCATGTAAGGCAAAAGAGCATTAATTAGCTTCTAAAATAGGTTTATGTATTATAGGATAAGACTAGACCACTGCTAACAAGCCCCCTAATTACCCTATTTCATGTTGGATCGATGAGCAACCAGTGTCATAGCTTGGGAGTGTATGTTACAACTTAACATGGGAATGAAAAATGCAAATGCCAATTTTGATTTCTATACAGTGTTAACATTTCCATTGTGAGGTGCCAATTAATAGGATCAAATGAATAAAAATAAGCAAAAAAGACAAATGGACAGATCTGTTCGTGTGTGCATTAGATTGAGGCTGATCTACTGCTATTTCATGACTGTCAGATATATTGACTATCTTTTCCTAGGAGATTATGTTGATCGAGGCCAGCACAGTCTGGAAACCATAAGTCTTCTACTTGCTTTAAAGGTAATAATGGATGTACTTCTTCCTTTATTTTTTCTCCGTGATTTCTGTTTCTTTGAGTTCAAACGATTAAAGTGGCACTTACCTTGTTCTAATTCCTTGGTCAATGAATTTGATTAATTATTGTAATGTTGTAGGCAGAATATCCTCACAACGTACATTTAATTCGTGGGAATCATGAAGCTGCAGACATCAATGCCCTTTTTGGTTTTCGCATTGAGTGCATTGAGCGTATGGTAAGATATTGCTCATATTTGAATTTTATTTTGTTTAGTTATATTAGGCTGTTTACTTACTGGCTTATGTTTCCTGAACAGGGTGAGAGAGATGGAATTTGGGTATGGCATCGAATAAATCGTTTGTTTAATTGGCTTCCTCTAGCAGCACTAGTTGAAAAGAAGATCATTTGTATGCACGGTGGTATTGGTCGCTCAATAAATCACGTGGAGCAGATTGAGAATATTCAGCGTCCAATCACCATGGAAGCTGGCTCAATTGTTCTTATGGATTTGTTATGGTTAGTACATACCTGATGTTGTTTCTTATTGATGGCTTTGACCCATAATAATGACACATGACTTCTTCCTTAGGTCGGATCCAACGGAGAACGACAGTGTTGAGGGATTGCGACCAAATGCTAGAGGTCCTGGGCTTGTAACTTTTGGGGTGAGTGCATCTTTCCCTATCTACACTAATTATTATGACCAATGAATTCCTTTGTTACTTCCTTATTTTCAATATTCCTTCTTACTATGTTCATAAATTTAAAACATTTGTCAGATGTGTGTGAGCTTGATATTTGAAATAGCAATTCCTATATGTCAAATCTCCGTATTTCTGAAAGTGTAATTGAGCAATATTTGCTACTACTGATGGCTATCGTCATAGCATGGTTTTGCATTTGCTATCTTGATTCAATTCTCGTCAATAGTTGCAATAGTGTTTTTGGCCCATATTCTCATGAATAAGGATGAACTTTGCAGCCTGATAGAGTTATGGAATTTTGCAACAACAATGATCTTCAGTTGATTGTCCGTGCCCATGAATGTGTGATGGATGGCTTTGAGCGATTTGCACAGGGTCATCTGATTACACTTTTCTCAGCTACAAACTATTGTGGTATGAAATCGTGCTTTTCTAAAAACTTTGATTGTTAGTTTGGAATTTTAACCGTGGATTATGGTATTGTCGCTGCAGGTACTGCAAATAATGCAGGTGCAATACTAGTTTTGGGGAGAGATCTGGTCGTGGTTCCAAAACTTATTCATCCTTTGCCACCAGCAATTTCATCACCCGAAGCTTCACCCGAACGTCACATTGAAGATACATGGATGCAGGTTTTTATTTGATTTCATCATATCTCCAAAACCTTCCTTCTCAAATAACATTATTTTGAATCTTTTATTTATACTGATCTATATCCTGCTTGCTTTTTGGTATCTGTTGAGAGCAGGAATTAAATGCTAACAGACCTCCAACACCAACCAGAGGTCGACCTCAAGTAGCAAATGATCGGGGTTCTCTTGCTTGGATATAGCATATAATGCTCTGATTATTTCCATAAACTTTTGGGTGTACGTTACCACCTTGTGTTACTGGTATCTGTATAGCAAATGATGCCATGTCCTGGAATGCCTGAATTTGTGATCATGGATCCCGGTTAAAAGTTTCGAGGCTTTCTGAAATATTCTCAATATCGCGGCACATTTGGCAAGCCTTGGTATGAATTAGATAGACTACACAAAGTTTGAGAACCGGGTTGCTGCAGGCGGCAGGCAGGTAGATCCACCTTGTTGTGCTAAAAGAAGTTGACAGCTGGGATGACGCCGTGTACATTGAGCCAGAATCATGTAGAAGTTATCAAGGTTGTTCATTTTGATGGGTTAGTTGCGATTGGTAAATCTCACATTTAGATTTCATTTTTTTTTTAAATTCCTCATTTTAGGCCTAATATTTTTTCACTATATTCTAAGGTGGACTTGAGGTCCACAATTATGTAACGTTGAGATACATATAATCTTTGTGGGCGTCGTGTATAATAGATTTGTCTTGTAATTCTCATCACTGCCTTCTTTTTTGTACAATGTAATTTGCGAGATGATAAGAAACTTTTTGGCCGACAAGATTCTGGAGAGTTTTGGTTGCGAATGATATGGTTTAGTTTTGCGTACTCTTTAGACCTTTTTATATTCTTTTTCTGAAAACTATGTGAAGAAACCGTTAGCAATCTTGGCTGTGGTTCTCGTTTGTTGGAATTCTTGGCCGTCTTATTATTTGCTTACCTTCATACAATCCGTTTTCGTTGGAAAAGCACTTTTTTAACACTTTTATATCAGTCGTCCCGATAAGGGCCTGTAACAATGGTCTTTCAATTCAACCTATCTGAAGATTTGATGTAAAAGTTATTGATGTACATATGTTCCAAAGGTCTGGGATATGAGCTTCTCCAACCGTGTCCATGGCTCGCAAGTCACACGAGGACTCGGGCAACTGAGACGTCCATCCAAAGCCTCTCCACTCTCAGAAAGCTGTGTTGTTAAAGGTAATAGCCAAGCCAGCCGGAACCTTGCATCAAAATTAACCTCGCTTAGTCGCTTTACAGGCCTTTGAGCGTAGGATTTGTGGGGAGGCAGAGTTTCAACCTTTTCTTACCCTGCAAATGGAAATAAAAGAACAGGTGAACAAGACAAGGGGGCGGATGATCTCCTTTCTTTTGAGCTTTCAAATGATATCTCAATAATAACTATAGTTGACGCTAAATGAAGTATAATCGGCAACGCCATAGTTTCTTTCCCGTCTTCATGAAACCTCTCCAGGTCGAAACCTGGCAATCAATCAATAGATAAATAAATAAAATTCTTAATAACAATAATTTGATGAAATGAAAGATATCTTAAATGCTTGATAAAAAGCAAATTTATCATTATATTTGGCTTGTTGTGGGCACTTTTGTACAATTTTGCCCCTTCTGGACTGCACTTTGTGGTGTTTGGAACTTTATTGGAAGGATTTAGTCAGGAAATAAATGAATTAAAATGCGATTCCAAGTACATGTCAGCACTCATGACTCATCCAGATCCAAGAAACAAATGTAGATCATCTATCACCACAGAGCATGCAAACTTTACCCAATCAGGAAAAAGGCAACAAAAGAACTGTGGGCACACTTGAACGAAAGATCAAATTTGTGGATCTATGAACACCCAATTAAATTAATCTCAACACTAATTCGTTTCCATACTGTTAAATAGAAGACTTGCAAATTTCTCATCACTACAGACACCCAAATGACATTTAATATTAACAATGAATAAGACAGACAATGTTATGGCTGATGCCTTTATTGGCAAAGGATATAGTCGTAAGAATAGGGCAGCCTAATTCTATTTTGATTAGCTTG
>JANZLH020000137.1:807729-820438 GCA_026770325.2 Erythroxylum fimbriatum
TTTAACATGTAATTAACAAGGGTATATTAGACATTTCATTAACTTTCTTAATAAGTGTGTATTCCTCTAAAACGACATTTGTTTTAAATAGGAGAGAGTATTAATCAGGCAACACAAAACGATATCTCTCAGTTGGAATCGAGCATTGAAAGACCGTTTCCTTCTTGCAAGTTCAACACATGTTTACTGATATTCATTAAAGGTTAGCTTTTTCTCGGCACTCCATCCTCCTTCTTCTTCTTCTTCAACATTTTCTTGGGTTGGAGACTTCACATTTTTAGTTAGTAAACAACAACAACTAAAGAGAAAATTATAAGACAATTAGCCATGAAATGCGTGGGTCGACGCCACGAGGCACATGAAAGAAGGTGCATGAGCATCTGTAATCTGAGGGAAGGTCAAAGCTTATAATAATATACAATATGAGTGGATTCAGATGCATTATTCAGCCTGAAGCATGCCAATTAGATTTGTATCACTGGATTTCATGAGTTTATAACTATACACTTAATACATAGCAATAACAAAAGTTCAGTAAATATATATTATTAATTATCAAATATATCAGTTAAATAAATTATTAATTTAGAGAGTGTTTTTTCAATTTAAAAATATATATTCAATTAACTAGAAGGTATTGTATTTAATAAAATGAGTATGAATTTAATTCATTCAATATTGCAATACAAGAACTCAATTTCTAAATCTATATATGAAATTAAAAAACTAGGGAAGATCAAATTATATCGGTCATATTTATAAAAGTATTAAATACATCATTTATTAATTTATGAATACTGATATGAACTTTTATGTCAGTGGGAGAGTCTTGTATACTTTTATTTTTTTTGAACAGCCTACTTACAAGAGGGGATAGCAGGGAATCGAACCTGGGACCTAACTGAAATCAAGCCTCGCTCTCAACCATCGAGCCACACCCCTTAAGGGTAAGAGTCTTGTATACTGAATACAAGATTCTTGTGTTATTGGAAAATCATATCAAAATACAAGTAGCAATATCTCAGCTGATTCAGAATAATATCGTTGGATACAATTAATTCAGTTTTATGATGACTTTTCAAATCTATTTTTACTATAAAAAAAATGTAAAAAGGACCAACTTGGATGGAAGATGCACCCCAACACCGTCCCTTACCCGGAGAGGCCAGACCAGTCTCATCATTTCTGAAAAAAGATCCTCTGTTCAATATTACTCTATCTTATTCTGTCTCATGAAATTTCTGTCATTTATTTTACAAGATCTACGCAAAATTCATGCAGGACCTATATAAATAAATAATTGAGATTTATTAGACACAATAAGATACCGTAATATTAGGTAGAGGATCTGAACTTCCGGGATTCATTTGTCAGGCAAAAGCTTCGAAGTCTTGTATTTATGAGCCTGTTTTTTTTTCCCTACTTTCAAAACCTTGGAAATGGTCCGTAATTAATTCTCCATCTCAGTTTCCGTGTGTTGACTTCATCGTTTTCAACAACTTGCACACTTGATCTATTATCGCTTACTTAGGTATAAAAAACCCTGCTCATCCCTATCTCTCTCCCTAGAACGATATCCTTTCAATTAAGTTGACAACTGTTATACACAGCTAGATCCTAGTAAGTCCAATTCTCTGCTTTTTTAGGTGTTTCTCTATCTCTACCCATTTGGCACTTGTAGCCAAGATGACCCTTTTTTTCTTCTCCTGTTTTGCTTGAAACAACCTCTTGAACTTAAAATTCTTAGTTTGGATCTTTGTGGTTTTGTTTGACGGAAATGGATGACATCGACGTTCCTTGTCATTTTCTTTGCCCTATTTCCCTGCAGCTCATGAGAGATCCTGTTACGATCTCAACTGGGATTACCTATGATAGAGAGAGCATAGAGAAGTGGCTCTTTTCATGCAAGAACAATACTTGCCCTGTCACGAAACAAGTCTTGAATGATGATGATCTAACCCCAAACCACACTCTTCGTCGTTTGATCCAAGCATGGTGCACTCTCAATGCTTCACTTGGAATCGAGAGAATCCCAACTCCAAAACAACCTATTGACAAAACTCAGATAGCCAAACTCATTAGTGATGCTAAGAGATTTCCACATCTTCAGATAAAATGCTTGAGGAGGCTCAGATCCATCACCCTTGAAAGTGACAGGAACGTAAGTTGTTTAGAGGCAGCTGGTGCAGTCGATTTCTTGGTTTCAATAATAAAGAACGATGACGTCATTCCACCCGAAGTGGCGGCCTCCGATGATGAGACGTCGTCGGCTGATTTCACGAGAGCCAGCGACGAGGCCTTAAGTATTCTTTATCTTCTCAAAATCTCAGGAAGTCAATACAAGACACTCATTTCTAAAGATGGCGACTTCGTTCAATCGTTATTGCTAATTCTTAGACATGGTAACTATCGCTCTAGAGCTTATGCAACCACGTTATTGAAGTCACTACATGAAGTGGCGGATCCGATCCAGTTGGTAAATTTTGGAAGAGAAGTCTTCTCCGAAGTAGTACGTGTATTGCATGATCAGATCTCGAAGCAAGCAACAAAGACAGCATTGAAACTTCTTGTGGAGGTATGTCCATGGGGAAGAAACCGCATCAAAGCGGTGGAATGCGGTGCGGTTTCAGTCCTAATCGAGCTCCTCCTGGCAACACCAGAGAAGAGAGAATGTGAGCTTATACTCATCGTTTTGGATCTACTTTGCGGATGTGCAGAGGGGAGAGCGGAGTTGTTAAAGCATGGGGCTGGACTTGCAATTGTTTCCAAGAAAATACTAAGAGTCTCTCATGTGGCAAGTGACAGGGCAGTGAGAATTCTGTGTTCTATCTGCAAATTCTCAGCTACTAATAGGGTTCTTCAGGAAATGTTGCAGGTTGGTGTTGTCGCCAAATTGTGTTTGGTGTTGCAAGTGGACAGTAGTCTCAAGAGCAAGGAAAGAGTCAGAGGCATCCTCAGGTTCCATTCCAGGGCTTGGAGTAACTCTCCTTGTATTCCTGCTCATTTAATGTCTTCCTATCCATCTTCTTCCTAGTCAAATTCAAGCCATTTGTTCATACATAGAAAATATGTCACATTATTAATTTGGTGGCCTCTTGTCATAAATTAGATATCAAAGCTGTCAAAGGTCTAGAATTTCCAAATTGGGAAAGAAAACTTCAAATCATTAGGGAGGCTTTTTGTGTGCTAAATTATAGTACAAACTTTTGATATTGAATCCTTAATTTGCATGTTGCCAATCATTTTACTGTTGATTTGGAATTGCAAAGCATGAATAATACTTCAATATAGTCCGATCAAAAGAATTCAGGAATCCATGGGACCTGCAAAACATTTAATTTGTGTAAGCACACCTTACAACTACTTCTGATTCTTACCCACAAGTGTTTAAAGGTCTAAGATGAAAACGCATAATAAAAATGTCTGCAGTCATTTGAATTTTCAGTTTACAAATTTTATAACAGGAGTAAAATTTACAATTAGTAAAAAGTCAACAAAGTAATAACAAATCGACGTCATTTTGATCTTTTAATTTTAAAAAATAATTTGAGCCGAACTGAGCTGTTTCAAGCCAGACCCAACTCATTACTATCTCCAGCTACCGTCTTAATTTATGGATTTTTTAAATTAAGTATAATAATTATTTTTCTAATTATCATTTGTTATAGGAACATATGTAATCTTTTTATACTAAATTAAGAAAGCAGTGAAATATTTTGAGCACCTGCTAAAGATGGTATAACATATAATCCTTTCAAAATATTGCATTCTACATATGATCAATATATAACTAAAAAAAATAGAAAATCATCATATTAATAACCCTCATGGCCATCATAGCTATAACCTAAATTTTTATACACTTTAAATTATTTGTTACTGTACAAGGTATTTTAAACAATATTAATTATGATAATTACGAAAATCATCAAAAAAGTGACCATATATATATGACAACGAAATTCCAATCCTTTTTGCCCTTCTCCAGTCAAAATTTCCAGTAATCGAATGACTTGATAATGAAACTGGAATCACGTCTCTAATAGTGCCATAATCGCAGCCTGTTCTGTTGTGGTTGGAGTGTTAAGTTCATCAGAATCTCCCTACAACTCAACTGCTTCTACGTGGTTGAACAACCTACACATATAGGATGGCTACTGCATCTAGAGGCTTATGTTGCGAAGTGCAGATGGACATTGTTCCGTGACATCTGCCTTGCTTGTCATTAGATTAAGTCAAGCTTCAGCAAACAAAATCTTTTAGTCAATAGACACATCAAAACGAGAAGATATGGGTGTATCCAAGTGTTCTAAGTAGTCCCTGAAACTTCAAGTGCAAGAGTAAAACTATATGGCCAAATAATGGATACCATTCTTTTCGATTTTAATTTGACTGTTGTAGAGAAAATGCTAGTTAGGCGGAAGTAAAAGAAGCTAGAAGGTTAGTATTTCGTATTCAGAGACCCAAGAACCAAACTAAATATAAGCAAATTGCAAAAGTCCAAACACAGAAATATGGTCCAAGTACCTATCTCCATTGACATGTTTACTAACAGAGTTACTCATGTGATATGTGGTCCCCCGTCATATCTACCACGAAGGAAATCGATGTGTCGACTGGCTCGCCAATTTTGTTGTAAATTTTGAATTAAGTGTCACCACTTTTGTACATGCACCCTCAGGGTGCGCTTCGATCCTTCTAAAGGATATCATCGGGATTAGCCTCCCGCGATCAATCATGTAATCTGTAGTTTTCTTTCCTCTAAATCAAAACAAAAGCCACAGCTAACATGAGATTCACAATTTTTACCAAACACAAATCAATATGAGAGCAAACACGAATATTTTGCCGCAGTCATTTTCCTTGATGAATTTTACAGCTGAAGGGTTTACCTAATTTCTGAATCCAGACGATGTAATCTTGAAGCCAACACATAACATTTATCAGCATCCAAATGTAAATGCCTAAAATGGTATATGGAAATATACATCAAGTTCAGCCTATTCCTCAGTTGTGCAAATTGAATTAGGGAGTTTATGCACAATAATTGGCAAACAATTATAAAGGCAGGACTTAATTTCTTAGGCATAAACCTACTTTGGTCTATCTTTCAAGATAACCAGAGATCTAAGCATGCCATGGCTAACCTTATCAGAGCAACGGGAATTTTTTCGGAAATTGAAAAGGACCTCTCCTTACACAGCTTTGAAGCTTTTTGGCCTCATAGTCAAGCTGTTCTTTATCTCTAAGCAGACTTTCAGCCTACTAAGCTATGGGTGCATCCTCCATGTCCGCTCGTTGTAGACACGGTCGCCACACGTTACTCAAATTTCATTCACCAAAGGGTCAGCCCCAGAGGCTGCAATTCCTTCGCTCGACTTTATAGGTGCCGGAACACTAGTTTTTTTGGTCTGGGCTACCTTCCTTAGTGCAGTAAGTGCTTCTCTACTTCCGTTCCTTGATCTATCTTTTTCAATTACCTGCATTCTAGTGTGTTGGAAGTCAACAACCACCCACTTTTACTGTCCAGAAAAGTTTTCTTTTTCTTTCTTTTTTATTAATTACACAAATGATTGAATGAAGCAAACGTATACATCCCAGCAAAACCATAAGATTGAAATAGAGATTAAGATAGAAGGCAAAAGACGAGTGAAAGTTTCACCTGATGGCGGGCCAAGAGGAGATGCAAACTTTGCAGGAACTTCATTGAAAAACTAAAATCACCGTCAGCAAAATTAGGGATTTTGGGAAGTCGGATACTTTTCATGAAAAGCCCGACCCAAATAAGCATTAACTAAAAGGTCGGGTCGGGTAATTTCTGAATGTGACCCGACGTTGACATCAAAGAAAGGTGGTGCTATTGCGAAGCATTTATTTTGATAATCGGTGGTAGTTTAGAGGAGGAAGAAGGAAGAAAGTAGAAGAAGAATGGATCCAGAGCAGACATTTATAAGAGTTCAAGAGAGGTTCTCACTGATGCTAACCCCAAAACTCAGGGCTGCTTTGGAATACATCTATTTGTTCATTGCCTTTACTCTCTTCTCCGTTCTTGTTGTTATGCACGCCAATTATGTTCAACAGGTCTTTTTCCTTTTCCCTTTCCTTTTCCTTTTAATTAAGGTCATCTGGTTGTTACGAGAATTTTATAACCCTATACTCTTCAGCCTGGATGTTCAAGTGAGCTTTCCGGAGTTGAAACAATGGAAGCCCAACTCATCCAAATCAAGGTACTATTTCATTCTTTACTTTTGTTGTCAATATATAAGGAACTAACATACTGTCTCTCATGGTGGCTGTTAGATCACCAGTTCCGGCTTATGGTCGCACAATGACTCAGAACTACGTTCAAATGCAATCGATGTGACTTCTAAAGTTGAATTGCCAATTGTGGATGGAGGAGGTGGGTTCAGTTTTCCGGCTGCTAAGTTTTGGTTGAACTGGATTGGGCCAAGTGCTAGAAAGGACAAGTTGTCTGTGAAGCTCCCCAACACTGATAATGATGTTCAAAGTCACCAATACGAAAGCAGCTCTACCATCAGTGACAGCTCAAAGTTAACAATTGATGACGATTCAGCTAAAACTGATAGAGTGGAGGCACGAAGCGGTTTCTCGTTATTGGCTGCCAAAGAAACTCTTAAAGCAGCGCTGAATCATTTTGTTAAGAAGTGGCACAGGCGTCTATCTTTTGTTTGGAGGCATGTCTTGCAATTACTACGAAGTCTGCAGAAGTTATGGGTGAGTCAGTCAGAAAAAGATAAATAAAAGCTCTTTAAAGTAATGTTTAAGGATATTTATTTTGATGGATCTTAATTTGCATCTGAACAATTTTAATTTTCCTTCATCTGCAATTTGTTTGATTCCCATTTGCTTTCTAGTATCATGAGTTGATGGTTCTCTTTATATAAAATCTTGGGTGCAGAATTTTACAGGCATATATTTGAATCTTGATTTTCCCAAGTGGTTGAGAATCCTTTATTTGGACAGACTTAACTCTTATGCAGGTAATTACTAGCCCTTTGTTGCATTTTTACCCATCGACAGAAAATATAATGATTACAACTTGCCTGGGAGCTTAGTATTCTCATGCATAAAATCAAGGCATGCTTGAGGTTCATAGCAAAATCCTAAATGTGGTTGCAACAAATGAACTTTTGTTGGTTCTTTTAGGTCCTCTTCGCATATGAACTTTTATTAAGATGTGTTTATTTCTGCCTTCTTGTGCTGAGATACCCCATAACTCTATTAACTATGAATTATGATCTAAACTCTGTTTCATTGTAGGAGCTACTTGAAATGAAATGTAATTGGCATTTTCCGTCCTCTTTCTCTCTCTGTCTCTCTCTATATATATGTATACATATATACATATACACATACACAAGTAAGGAGTATGTGTTAAAATCAACTATGCTGTTCTAGATAAGCTAATGACCATGGTTACATTCAATTTTTTTTCACTTAAACTCAATTCTCGGGATGGTTAGCTGCATAAGTAGTACGAGTGCTTATGATATCCAATTTACATCATAATTGTTAGATTTTGAAGTTTTAGACATCTTAGTAAACTGCTAGGTTCTGAAACTTGTCATAATTAATAAGAAGGTTAATGCCTGTTCAGTGCAGTGGCTTGAGAAGAAGAGTAAAGCATTTGAGCCAACTTA
This sequence comes from Erythroxylum fimbriatum, assembly GCA_026770325.2. NCBI lineage: Eukaryota > Viridiplantae > Streptophyta > Magnoliopsida > Malpighiales > Erythroxylaceae > Erythroxylum > Erythroxylum fimbriatum. Next base: position 815,391 of record JANZLH020000137.1, read on the forward strand.
TTTGTACACAAAGGAGAAGGTAAAAATTTAAACATTTTTTTTCCGTGTAAACTTCTCCAAACTTGAGAGTTTTTTACTGGAGATCATTGTATTCTTGACGTGTTAAACTTTTTGGCCATGGTTACAGGGTTATTTCTTGCTACCTGAAGAAGCCAAGGCTCGACACAATATACATACTGTCAACATTAGTATATCAGCACGGCATCCTTGCTTTGGCAACAGGTAGACAATCTAGGCTATTTGCCAATCATAAGTTTCAACTTATGACTTTGATTTTCTCACATGTGCATGTTCTTTTTCCCTTTAGGCACTCGAAAAGTGGCTAGAGTAATGGCTATAGCAGTGTATTGGCAAGTGCCAACTTGAAAGGCAGCAGCACAAATTTTTCTGATAAACCACTAACTGTGGTTTTCTTTTGTCTTGTTACTTTCCTTGTAGACGATATCACTATGGAAGGAATACAAGTTTTTAAGATTTAAACTGAGCATGATGACATTACAGAATTGTAGCCTTGTAGAATATTACATGTTTGATTTATAATTGTCTTGCAACAAAATTAAACCTGTTTAAAAGGCCATTAGAGTTAAACTTGCATATGTGTACAAGTGTGAAAGCATATGTCTTTTGGGCATGCATTTATTCCTGAAGAATTGAAGCTTTAGGTAAATGTGTGTTCTTGAGTGCCTCGGATGTCTTGGTAAATATACTTCCCCTTAGGCTTAAGGATTCCTATGTAGAGGTTGAGGTTGATGCAACAATAAATTTCAGTATTACATAATTATGGTTTCTTGAACAAAGTTATCACTTGATGAATACTTGTATATACCTTTGATTTGATCGATTTTTTCTTATTCCCAGGTGGCAGCAACTTCTCATTAACAGGGTTGTTGGATATGATACCATATTGATGAATAGTTTGCTGAGTTCCCCTGGTCAAGGTAATAAGAGGTTCACATTTCTATGGTTTTCATTTTTTGTTGATTGAGTTTTTGTAATTGGATCACCATGTATAATAAATTCATCAGCAAACTCCTTTATTTCTTTCTGTGTGTGCATGGTTGTACGATTAGGACATATTCTATGGAGGGACTAGATTTAAATGGACGTACCAGTTTAGATAAATATCTTGTCTAGTTCAGTAATTTATTTTAACAAAAAGTTTATCCTGTTAATAAGCAGTGAAGTCCAACGAAAAAAATCATATTATTCACTACGAAGAACAAAAGCAGGACTAAAACTGCTGTCAGCATGTCTTCATTAATCACATAAAAAGACAAACTTGTGTCTCCTATTTTGTTGGCGCACATTGTTACAAACATTTGAGAGATCAAGGCTCCTAATGTCTTGTGCCTCGGAAAAGATTCACAAGCGTTTGTAATGGGCTGATTTGATTGATTGTGTCAAATTATCATTTTATGGTGCTGGTCGCATGACAATGGAGGGACCAATGACATGCATTTCAATTGGTGTAGTTTATGTTTTGCAGGGTATCTGTATAATTCTCAGACCAAAGAATTTTACAATTTGAGTTATGCACACGAACCACCTGAAGGTCCAGCAAAATTTGGAGGTATGTTAGTTTATTTTGTTTATCTGCAATTAGTGCACTAGTTTTCATGTATGAGATTCTTGTTCTTATTGGTGACAGTGTCAGTTATTATTGTACTCTTCATACAGATATATGCTTTTGGTTGAAAATGATTTTTCTCAAGAAATCTCTTGACCTGAATAGTTAGAATGAAGTTCTTTCATGGACCTCCACTAAAGTGGTTTCTGGCAGGTTAATTTATGGTGTATAAATAATGAAGTATGAAATGAAAATGGAATGGTTATAGGCACAAGTAATCAATAAGAATCTGCAAGCAAAACCTTCTCTTTCCCATCCTACATAGGAAAGAAACAAAGGCCTTGTTGGACCAGGCAATGTGCTGGAAGTTAAAAACAAGAAGGAGGTTTATGAGTAACTGCTAGATAAATTTCTTCTTCTTTAGGTGTTTGAGGCATAAACTTTTGTCTATGCATATAATGTTTAGGGTTATTTAAAACTAAATGTATGTACACTGTATAGTTTGTGTTATAGTAAAAAGTAAGCATTATTAAACTGTAATGAGTCAATGTATTAATGAAGAAAGCCATATGCTTCCTTCTCTGGACAATTCTACAGGTTTTCTTTCTTTTGCCTGTTTGCACTGGCACAGTCTAGACTTACATGTGTCTAAATATTTTCATTCTCTCCAGTAGCTCTTGGTAAATATACAATGTACAGTCCCTTGGTATTATATTCATTTTAAGGCATAGAATCTAACGAGTTTACTTTCTATTGGTTTCTGTGCAGACTATCTTGTGACCAAGTGTGGGGTGCTTATGATGTCATTGTTTGTTTTCTTCACTACCACAATGTCAGTGTCATTTACATTGAGAGAGACACAGACTCGCATGTTGAAATTCACAGGTTTGCTTCACTTCTGTTTTGATTTGCAAGATGTTGTGTAGAGTGAACAGCATAGAGCACATGCATCTAATCTAAGTTCCTCATTTATACTGATTTTGATCGTTAATAATTGCTGGAAGAGGCACCACAGGACAGTACTTGCCTGCCTTAATTGTTATATATCTCTGTACTCTACCCTTTCTTATTTTGAATCTGGTCGCATGATTCCCATCTTATATTTGCAGTACAGCTTCAACATCACGCTAGGCATCGGCTGCCAACTTTTCAGTTGATCTTTGTTCATGTGATTGAGTCACTTATCTTTGTACCTGTAAGCATTCATCTATATCAAATAACTGTTAGCTATTACCTAGATTTTCTTCCAGTAAATCCTGTGTTTTATTATGTTAATGGTTTATGATTTGCTTATATATCACTTTTAGTTGGAAATTTTCTTTCTGGTAATTATTCTGGAAGTAGTTTTCAGCTGGACTTGATGATTGCTAAAAGTCTAGATGTCCTCTGCAGATAATGATTGGCATCTTGTTTTTCCTGTTCGAGTTTTACGATGATCAGCTACTGGCTTTCATGGTCTTAATTCTTGTTTGGTTGTGTGAGCTATTTACACTAATAAGGTTTTTCTCTCTCTTTGTCTCGACATTTTTATCAAAGCCTGTATGCTTCTTGTTTCCGGTTGATGTGGACATACATTGGGGCTGATCCAAGCTCTTGTTATCTGTTTGCTATGATTGTATATTGAAAACAAGTTCATCCTAATTATGAAATTTGAATTCTGTGATGATTTGCTGTTAATGTTCTTAATTCCTGTTTTATTTTTTATCTTGCTTGTATAATGATATTCATACCTTGTCATTGATTGCAGTGTACGGACACCAATATCTATGAAGTTCTTTCCTCGCTTCTTTCTGCTTTATTTTCTGGTTTTTCATATCTACTTCTTTTCGTATGGCTATGGTATGGACATCTCTCTCTCTCTCTCTCTCTCTCTTTGTGTAACTGGAAATTAATTGTCTGAGAATACTACTTAATTTCAGGTTTTTCCTATCTGGCTCTTTCTACAACTGCAGCATTTATGCAGCACTTAATCCTGTATTTCTGGAACCGATTTGAGGTAATGATAGAAACATTAATACACTGGAGACCGATATTCCTGTCACATTGATATTTATACTCATCAACTGGTTTTAACAATAAGTTTCTACTCATTGTCCTACAAAATTTGTGGAATTTTTTTTGGATATGCCATTACAACTTTCTTAATGAAGTTTTGTTCTGTTTGACCTCAGGTGCCTGCCTTGCAAAGGTTTCTACAGAACAGAAGATCACAGCTTCAACAACACGCAGGCATCCATATTACCTCAACCATTCTTGCATCAACGTTACACATTACTAGATTGAACACTGGGAATCAAGGCTCAGTTAATACAGACATGACTTCTGGTCCTACACCGAGACCTGGAATGAACCAAGATGTGTCAACAACTGCAGTAGGAGCACGGCATTCGGAAAATGATAACCCTGACACCGGCAACCCTATACCGGTTCCAGGTCAAACTGATATGCAGCAAGCAGAAACTGGTCCCAACCCTGGGACGATGAATTCGTTTAGTTCGCTGTTGCTGTGGATATTAGGAGGGGCTTCTTCTGAAGGTCTCAACTCTTTTCTTTCCATGTTTAGAGATGTGAGAGACCAAGGACAGGTTCATGAGGAATCCAGCAGACCCGAAAACCGAGCAACTCAGGATTTGCAGTCATAAGACTGTTGTATAAAGGGATTCAAATGTTGACTGTCTTCAATTGTAGAGTTTTTTTTTTCTCCCTTGCTTGAGCACGCGTAGCATAGGCTGTATAACAGTACTTATTTGACATAGAAGTGGAACATGTATAACATTTTACACGCCAAACTCCTGCGTTTTAATAGGCTGTCTCACTTCGCTTGGTCTGAATAGTTTTGCAGTATTTATTTATTTTTAGTTTTAGTTTTCAAAGTTTTCTTATATGTTACAATGTTCTTGTTGAGCTATTGTTAATCTCTGGAGAACTTATATGAGGACTAGCTAGAGTTTACAGAAAAGGCCCAATCAATCTTAAGGAGAAGGGTCCTCGGTTTTCTTAATTCGCAAATTCTAAAGGCTCATTTGATACCGACTATAGCCGACCATCCTTAGTAACCTTTGTTTCTTTGATATATAATCGTGCATATGCTAACATTGAATATCTACATATTATGTACATATTTAGAGAGCGTCTTAAAAAATTTTAACAAGTGTCGCTTTTTAATAGTAACTGAAAAATCGTAGGGGTAGATAGTTTCGCAAATTTTCTGACTTGTTGCTAACAAACAAATACAATCAGGAAAATTAAAAGAACTAAAAATAAATCAACACCAAAAATTTGATAACGCAGTTCGACACATCTTGCTTACGTCTGTGGGGCTCTCACCCAGCTTAATCGCTTTCACCTAAGGATGGTAATTGGTAGGGTTCGGTTCGAGTTTTACTCTACTCATATCCATATCAATTTTTTATAACTCAACCCATATCCATATCCATATCCATCGGTTTTTACGATTTACTACCCATATCCAAATCCATTG
>JANZLH020000137.1:820538-831489 GCA_026770325.2 Erythroxylum fimbriatum
ATAATTCAATCTCATTGGAATTAATTCTAGCTTATTAACTAAATGTCATTCCACTAAAGACAATTAGTTGAACTCTTAAATTATTAAATATTATGAGAACACATATTTTATGTCCAATTGCAAACCTATTCTGAATCTTATTATAGCCATCCACACAATAAAGGGTAAAATTACCGTTTTGCCCTTATGTTGGTTTTTTCTTCTAGATCTCCCGTTTTACTTTATATGATGATTAACACACAAGATTTCATCTTGGTGTTAAGACTTGATGAGTAGCTAGTCCATCAAACTACTGGCGCTAGTTTAATTACCAAATTTTCTTAAAACATCTAGAAGTAATGATATCACTATAAACTCTTTATTTGAGTGAATGTTCCCTGATACATGTTTTAATTAATAATTTCAACATGCAGACACTAAATTAATACTCTGTAAAAATCCATTCCGATCATATCAAGAATTATAATGAAACACATACGAGTGCGCCACTCATCAAGATTGCGGTCCATAATAAGCGAATGCTTAAGTTGTATGCTTTAAGATTAAAGTAACAACCCACTTTATTCTTGAAAACATACTTGATTCCAGATTCATTTAATAATGCCATTACCGATAGTCAACTACTATCATAATATGAAACTCATCATTCCCTTGAAGTAAACTCCTTTACTTACATGGAGATAAACTGCAACACTACAGTCTAAACCATACCAACTTGATTATTCAACTATGAATCAATTAATTTAGATTCTAATAATATACATGTTTCCTATACATCTCTATGTATATGTATATTATTTACAAAGAATCTTGGTACCTTTTAATTAAATATATAATACTCACACAAATAAAACCAAACTCTTTTGTTTTACTAATAATAAATTTTTTCATTACAAAAGTGTAACTGAAGAAAATAAAGTTACATGTAAATACACTTGCATTCCAGGACACTATATTTACATAACTCCAACAACGCATTCCTCAAAAACCACTTTTATGATAAACATAGGCTCGCTACATAGGAGATGGGATCCCCAAGCCCCTTATCATGGAATTCAAAATAAAAGGAAGCACATTAATAAGAAGGCTAACACTAGACAATCAACAAGGTGCAGATATCGCATAGAAAATGTATGCAAGCAAATAATAATAATACTAATAATAATAATTTTTATTATTATCATTATTATTATTATTAAATTCCTTATTATTAATAATTTTCTATTTATTGTAACAAATTATTATTATTATTTATTATATTAATTATTATTATTAAATTCCTTATTGTTTTTAATAAAATAAATTTGGGGAAATTTAAATGAAATAAAATATATAACTAAAATAAACTTAATGATGGGAATTTAACAAATACACAAACAAATAAAATAAAAGGGCATAAAATAAAATAGACATGAAAATAAAATGGATTGGGAGTCGTACAAAATTATACACAAATGAGTAAACAAATTAAATTAGAGAAGAAAAGAAAAAGTCACAGGTGTGACCTTTTCTTTTCCGGGGAGTAAGGATGGCAATGGGTAGGTTCGGTTCGGGTTTTACTCTACCCATATCTATATCCATTTTTTATGACTCAACCCATATCCATATCCATCGGTTTTTACGATTTACTACCCATATTCAAATCAATTGGGTCGGGTAGTGCGGATATTAATCGGATTGAAAACCCGCTGCCATCCCTTCACCGAAGTACAATAGTTTTATCCAAGGCTTTACTGAGCCGACATTACTCAACCCTTGACACTATCCTACAACCTAACTACCCGTGAAAGAGTTTCACACCCAATAGTACGACCGCCTCGTACTAACCTCAACAGATGATTTTCTCAACAGTATTTAATAATAAAGATAATTAAACGAACAACTCAAGCGATTAAAATAATAAAGAGTGAAAACTAAAATACACTTGAGATAGACAAGAACAACTTCTCAATAAGTTCCGCTCCACTGAAATAGATCTGGAAGTTGTCGCAACAACAATGGGCCAATCATGACAACACATCAAAGAAAACGCAGCACAAAACTATTCAGCCCAAGTGATGTAATCCACAGAAATTCCAGCACAAAGATAACCACTTGATTCTCACAATTCCTTCAGCTATATATATATATGGAGACATGCTCAATTAACGCCTTTGCAAGACACTCACGCATACACCAAAAATTTCGGCAACAACTTTATCTCTTATCCCTCAAAGCCATAAACCCAAAAACCAACGTGAGCTATGATTTTCAAGTGAGTCATTAATACCCACTAAACCTCCACCAATTTATCTCACGCACGCACATCAAAAAGATAACATAAGACTAATTCAAGATGTGTTATTCAGCTTAAAATACTCATATGCACAGCTAGCAAAATCCTTTTCCACGTGACCACCACTTCGAACAAAGCCACACTCTATTTTATTTTTTGCCGCAACCCTCTAGGTTTTTCTTGACTTGCATGAACCTCTCTACTTCGTCCTCAACAAGGAGATATTGACATATCTCATAAGATTTCAAAGAATCCACTAAATATAGGAGATATATTCAATGTCCATCATCAAGGTGCCACATCATCACTATGCCACACTTACACAATAACCAAAGAGCTGCAGAATTTTTTCCTTATCAGGTGTATCTCATAGATTCCCTTTTAAAATTAAAGAAGGAGACAATAACTACATGGACTACTAATAAAACACAAACTCCATTTTTTATATGTCCAATTTAAAAATGACAAAACTAAACATAGAACATATAAAATATATTCTAACAGTAACAATTATCTTAAAATCTGATCTAATAACTAATAATATTAAGTACTCAAGATGTTAAAAATGATAAATTTTGTATCCTTATCAATTTTTTCAAAACCAGACAAGAGATTTAATCGTTATTAGAACATCATAAAATTAGTTAAAAATTAAATAAATTTAAAAATTTAAAAATAATTGAAGAAGAATATCTTTACCCTTCGAAACATTTAAAATTTAATTTAAAAAATTGTTAAATAAAAATTAATCGATTTATTTTAGTTTATAAAAATTAATTAATTTATGAAAACTGAGTAATTAATCAATAGATTGATTGATTTTTAACAATAAACATTATTAAACTAAATCAAACCAAAAATTGAACTAAAAAGTTAATTGGTTTAAGATTTTCGGTTTTTAAAACATTTATCCTTGCAATTATCCTATAATATTGTACATATAATTATAATTTTTCAAGGCGTATAATGTTTGAAATACACATTAAATGATATTAGATAAGTCCTTTTAATAATTATTCAATGCGTTTAATGAAATAAAATAAATACTTTGCATTAAATTTTCTCTTTTTATTGCATATTAAAGTCTCTTAATAAAATTAAAAAAGATTATTTTTAATTGAAACATGTACTCATCTTATTTGGTATAAGTGATAAGTCTTGTAATAAATTATTTAAAATATTTTTAATTTAAGCATGATTTAATATTAAAGGTTTATTTATGATTTTTATATAAAAATTATTTTATAATTCAAAAGAAGAAAATATTTTGAAATAAAATTTTATTATTCTCATTGAAATATATGCTAAAATAAATGTATATAAATTATTTTAAAGTGTTATTGAAATAGGTTTTCTTAAACAGTTACCCTCAGGGGTTCGACGTAAAGCAACCCAAGGGAGAAGAGGCTTGAAGTTGAACCAACAGAAAAGCGAGCCCATTTCATATCTATTCAAGTAGTTGGAAGTAAGTTACCCGCTGCTTATCTTTGTCCTCTGTCTCTCCAGCCTGCCGCCGTAACTCAGTACGAATTTCCGTCCTCGCGGGGCTGGTGGTTTTCTATTTAAGTCGTTGGCTAAGGTTGTTGTTTTCTTGTGTTAGCTCTTGTTTTGTCTTTATCTTTTTGCGCTCTCCTAAAGTTTTAGAGAAGTTCCATTATATTGTTTTGTTGATAGAAAAGTTATAAGCTTGGAGCTTTATATTTTGGCTATGTGATTGAATTTTATTTTATTTTTGATAATTACCTTCAAAGACGCTGTCTTCCGTTGCTTCAGTGAGTGGGTAGTTTGGAATTTCGGATTTTAGTTTGGTTTATTTTGCTTTAATTTTTACACAATCAATTCGGGCTCGACCTTGTTCAACTGATTGTTTCTCTGTTCCTTTATTCATTCGAAAAGGTATGGTGAAGATCAATTATAGGAGGCTGAAGGGTAGTCAAAACTTTCGCCTGAGGCTGCTATTGGCTACTCTTTCCTCTACTCCTGTTATCATTGAGGACATCAGGGCAGATGACACGCTTCCAGGCCTCCGCCCCCATGAGATCTCCCTTCTCCGCCTCCTTGAGAAAGTTTCTGATGACTGCCTAATCGAAATCAATGAAACTGGTAATGATACCAAACCTGATTTCTCTTTGTAATGTGGGTACGGATGGTTCATCTGAGCTGGAGCTCTAGTCATGGCCTTGTTTGTAATGTGGCACTCTTTTATGAGGAGAATTTTTTTTTGATTTAAGTTGTTTTCCATGTTACCTTCCGTGGAATAAAAAGTTTACAAACACAACTGAATTTTGTATGCATCAATTGGTAGGAATGCATGTAATTAGTGCCAAGGTTTCATGTTGTTAATGCGTTTGCAAAATTATTTATGAATGTTGATCCTTCATCTTGATTATACTCTTTCTGCGCTAGTCTTCTTTGCAATGATGTGGATTGAGTAATCAATGCCTGCTTGATTTTTCCTGCAGGCACCAAGTTCAAATACAAGCCAGGGATTGTAATGGGTGGGAGAAATCTTGTGCATGATTGTGGCATTAGTCGATCAATTGGTTATTTCTTGGAACCCCTGATCGTTCTTGGTTTATTTGCTAAGAAGCCCCTTTCAATAAGGCTGAAAGGTATCAGTCTTTCTGTTCATTAAACTTTGATTTGCCAACATGTTAGTTTGGGTTAATGATGATTAGCAGAAAGAAATAGATAATCTACCTTCTTTAGTAACCAATGACGTTGTATGAAAAATAAGGTAAAAATAATGGCCGTGTGTCTCATTGAATACCATGAATCCGATGTACCTAACATAGATTTCCTAGTAAAATTAAGGTTTGACCTTACATTTAAGTCCAGCTTCCAATCTTAATGTGGCTTATTATTGATGCACTTTTAGACTACTTTTTTCTTTTTTGATTGAGATGAGTTACATGTCAATTTCAGGAATTACAAATGATTCCAAAGACCCATCTGTAGACACTTTTCGTTCAACTACCTTACCTATGTTGAAGCAATTTGGAGTTCCTTCTGAAGGATTGGATCTGAAAATAGAGAGCCGTGGTTCTCCTCCTCTTGGTGGTGGAGAAATTGTTTTGTCAGTTCCAATTGTCCACAGTCTGACGGTGAGACATTGCCTCGGAAAAGTTTTTTTTTCCTTGTATTTTTCAACTTGTTGACATACTTTTTAGTACAGGCAGTAAACTGGATTGATGAGGGGATGGTTAAGAGGATCAGAGGAGTCTCTTTTTCAACCAGAGTGTCTGTGCAATTTGAAAATGCTATGATATATGCTGCTCGTGGAATCTTTAATCGTCTGCTTCCTGATGTACACATTTTCACTGACCATAAAGCTGGTCCACAGGCTGGAAGGTATGCCTTTCTTCCATCACACTTGCATATAGTTGTTTGTTTGATAGTGGATGTTATGTTCCTTTTTGAAATTTGTCATGTCAATCATAGTAGGGAAAATATACCTAACAAAGACGTCAATCTAATGGCAGCTCTCCTGGCTATGGAATTTCCTTGGTTGCGGAAACTACCTCTGGGTGCTTCATCTCAGCTGATACCACAGTTTCTCATGCTCGAAGAGATGGTATAGACCTAGAAGATGAGGAGAAGAATGAGCTGATGCCTGCTGAGGAAGTTGGTGTGCAAATTGCTTCCGTTCTTCTTCAGGAGATAGAGCAAGGTGGAGTAGTAGATTCAACACACCAGGTTTGTCTTTTTCTGTACTCTATAGAATCTGTCCCCTTGGTTTCAATGAGCATTTGGACACTTTTTGAATGCTTGGTTCTGTCAATCTATTGTAAACCCATTTTAAGATGAGTCGAATGTGCCAATTATGTCTTGTTTACTATGGGTGATTGATACAGCACCTTTCCTTTAACTTTTGAGTTCGTTGGTTCCTAAAGCTTCCAGTGGTTTCATTGTTTTCCATTGTTAAATAAATCCATTGTTGAAAAGCTCTTTTCTGAAACTTGCCAGCATAATCTGGGTGGAAGTGAGATTTCTTTGGTTGACTTTCCCTTTGTTACATAGATATTAGATTTCTGCTTAGTATTAAAGCTGAACTGTAGCTTAGTATTTTTCGCTTCATTCAGTACGCAAGCAAGTTCTAGGAAATCCTCCTATTTTTGTTTAAGAGAGTCTATCTTTCAGCTCACTGGCTTCCCTTGTCCTTGGTGCTTAAGGTGGCTTTAAAGCCTAGGACTTGCATCCTGATTGCAAACCCAAGACTTTTAGCAATTTACTGGAGAGTAACCACTTTAGAGAAGATTGATTTTGCCAGATTTACAATGATATGCTATCTTGTATTTTCTTTCTGCCACCAGTATGATCGGCTTTAATTCATTTTATAGGGCTTGCTATTCCTCTTATGTGCATTGTGTCCACAAGATGTTTCAAAGGTTCGTGTGGGAAAGCTCTCACCCTATGGAGAAGAGACGTTGAGGCAGATCAGAGATTTTTTGGGTGTTAAATTTGTGATCAAGCCAGATACATCAACAAGGACAGTAATACTTAAATGTGTAGGAAGTGGGTTGAAGAACCTTTCCAAGAAAAGTTCATAACTATGGTTGGTATTTACAAGCCATCGCATGTATTGGACATTGCAGCTTTTTATGCTGGCAATTGAAATTTTGAGGTTGCCCAATGAAGATGTAATCATGTTCTTTTGTCCTAATTTTTGAAATAGATTTTCCAACTCTTAGGACAGCAAAGAGGCTTCTTGAGATGAATGTTTGCATTCTCCTGACAAAAAGTCCTTATGTGTAGATTATTTATGCTGTTGATTAACAACGGTTATTGATTACTAGTAAAGGGTAATCAAGCCGGTTAGCTAGCAGATTAAGCACCCTATTAACGAGCAGAAAGACCTGTTAGCTAATTGAAATTTAATATAAGATAATGGAACTGCACCTGTGTTATACTATAACCCAGTCCTGTAACGGCTTATTGGTAAAAACTCTGCTTCTTCATTAGAAAAGAAGATTCAAATGTAAAGAGAATCAAAATCAATGCATTAGTACAAAGTATAAGCAGCTACTACCATTGTGTTTTTATGCCAGTGATTTCCTCTGCCTGCAAAAGACTTTCCTCATGAACAGTTGTTGAGAAGCAATTAGGCAGGCCAGATATATCCAGCTCCTTGAATTCCTTACTTCGAGGGTTGTACAAAACCAGAGAGCAGCTTTCATACTCCAGCAAGATTTCTCCATTCTTCAGGACGCAAAGAACTTGGATGGCTTCCTTGATTGGCAGTCTGAAATCAACGTTTTGTTTGAGTCTTCGAGGTAAATAAGTCCCAATGACGTACTCTTTCATCCAGGACTCCTTCACCGAGTATTCTTTCATGATCCATATCTCAATTTGTCCTTCAGGGCAGCAAACAGCAGCGGAAAGACAGCCCTGTAACGATATTAGATGAAAGTTGCAAGAACTGAGACTGCCACAACTGGGGAGCTCTATTTCCTTGAACCTTTCTTCTCCTAGATCAAACGAAACTATATGCAAACTATGGTTAGGTAGATACTCACGTCGCATAGTAACCCAGTGGAGAGCCCCATTTGACAGGGCTTCACTTGATATCCCATCTACTCTCCAAGAAATTGTTCCTATGCTTCTCCATGCGTTCATGCCAAGCGTTAAAACTTGCACATCTGATTCCTCAAACCATCCAACAAGAGACAGATAGCTGTCTTTATTAACATAGGATGTTATTCTGACAACTTTGTACTCCTTCGTCATTGGATGATAACCAAATCCAAGAGTTACCTCTTGCTCATGGTACGAGATTGGGCGAGGCAGTCTCGTGTGAGATCCAACGAAAGGATTGAGAATGTACATAGGATCTATATGAAGTGCATCAGATATACATAACAGGCCATTACACGAACCTATGATATTGTGATCAGGCAAGATAGAAGTAACCCTCGAATCAATCCTTGTCGCCTTGTTCAACAACCCTTCAGGCACTCGGGCAGATGAAACATGATATAGTTCGTTCCGGATTGGTGAGTTGCGGTGAAGAATAAGACATGGATCTTTGTCGATTGCTCGTGTGTGGTACAGAACAGAGAGACGAGGGTCTTGACCTAATGCACACCAAGCTCTGCATACGCACTTGATTTGCATAAGACAAGTCACTGACAGCCTGGACAATATGTCAAGAGCTATCTCTATAGGAAGAGTATCCATCATAGACTGCTTTTCACAGGATTTTGGTAGTCAGGATCACCGGAATGAAAGAAGTAGCCGATGACAGATCACTGGTAACCAATAACAATGAACCTTCAATGGTCGGGTTAAACTTGTATCATCTTCTTTGGGAAATCCATCCACTCCAGTAATACAATAACTGAGCCAAGTACACTAATGAGTTCGTTTCTTGAAGAGGATTAGTAAGCCAACAAAGCATATATTATAATATATTAATCTGTTCCATGGGAAGCTGGGCTGAAACTTCAAAGTTTGAAATTAAGTATGCCAGACATTGTCTCTGTAATGAATAAGTATCGTCCAAAAATCGGGAGACTTGTGTCAGACTGTGTGGAGTCAGCTTCTTTTGGCACAAGCTGGTGTCGTGTTTCGTAAAGTAATTTTAAAATATAAAGAGACATCATATTCATATCGCGTGTATTAGTTAAACGTCAAGTGGCCTCCTAAAGCAAGCAATTAGCAGAGCTCGTGCTTGTCCACAGCAGTCTGATGGGCCATCCTAGAAAGTGAGAAAGAACGTCAGACAAATGGAACTGGGGATTGGTGCTCAAGCAGGCATGAAGCGTCGGATGAGACTTACTGTGCCACGTGCCACCTACGGTTACCCAACTCCTACCGTCTCCTTGAAATTTTCCACTTTTACTGTTATACTTATATCATCAACATATTTATGCGTCATAAATATGTAGATAATGTTAACCATGAGCTGTGGTGTGATGGTATGCTCTTCTCGTCCCTTGATCATATGGTGGGAGTTCGAACTCTCACTCATGAGAATGGAGTAATTCTCGTGGTCAGCCCTTTATCGCTTAGTGCGAGCTTCCGGGGCGAGTCCGGATTTAGTTGGTTATCCTTGTGGTGCCGGATACCGGATGGTTTCGACAAAAAAAAAAACGTTCTGTTTTTTTTTTTAAGTTGTAAGATAAAATATGTTTTAATAAGTTAAAACAGAATAAGAACAGTAGAAATTAAATAGGTGATCTGATCTCCTTATCGCAACAGCCGTCGAACCTTTTCCTACAAATGAAATCCTTTTGGTATTCTAACAATATAATATTTAATTTTATTCAGTATTAAAACTTTCGGAAACAAATGAATGACATTTAACATAATAAAGTAAAAACTATTTTACAATATCAGAAGATCTATTTCTCTTTTCTTAAGGTTTTATTCTTTTGCCGGGACGTTTAAAGCTTCAATGGTTAAAAGAATCATACGTAAAAAGATTCAGATCACCTGTTTTCGTTATTCCGTGCTGCATATATTCTATGAGCATTCATCCATCCAATTTCCGTAAATCTCATTTATTAGATGAATAAATACTCAAACACAAAATATTGAAAACAAATAATCTGCTCCCTCAGTAAAAGCTTTAACTATCAAGTATTTTGATTGGAATACTAATCTCTCTTGCATCATAAGAACATCAATCCTAGGAAACATTTTTTTTTTAATGTTTAAGTCGAAAAGCTTGATGGATCTTACGGGAAAGAGTTTTTAAACCTTGCCGATACTGCTCCGCCAAAACTTTAGATCATACAGCACAAGAGATATATCAAACTTACCTACAAAACAACTCATGTTTTTGGTTTCCTAGTAGCTACATTTTATACAAAAGTTCAGTTTAATTGACATGGGAGGATACGTATATAAATGCTATACTTCTAAGTACCCATTAAGATATGAAAATATAGTTTCCATCAATCATCGCCCCAAGCATCATCCTTCATTTTTTGCCTTGTAACTATGCGATTCTTTCTGGCTTCTTCCTGGGTCTTCAGTTCCCTGGAACCAAAAGCGGTTGACGACAATTTCAAGCCCATTCCCTGTGCAATTAACCTCTGTGCAGTTCTTGCAGATGTTCGCGGCCTTTGTCGAGGAGGTTCTAGATCTAAAAGATCAATTTCAATACCCACGTATAGTATGATCGTAAGTAGAAAGCTATTAGAAGCAGAAAGATAGTTCTTTCTAGCACATTCAAGCATACAAAATCAGACAATCACTGCACAGCATTTACAATAAATTGTAGCTCCACAAGGTTCCTATCAGACGTATAGCCAAATTTAACCTCCATCTTGAGAACACAGAGCATCTGCACATATGTTCTCAACAAGAAGCTCTAGATATCATTACATATTTGATAGAGCTAGGAGGCCATTAGTTTACAGTAGGCGTAAGAAGTTGGCAAATTCTAGCAACACGTGAAGTTAGTTACAATTTAGTGACAGGTGTCATCTAATCATTGGGGTAGGATGGATTATATAAGGAGGGGAATATTTTGTATAGGGGTATGCATGAATTTCTGGACTGAGAGTGTGTTTGGGAGGTACAGCCCCTCATATAGGCTGATTATTATTTCAGTGTATTCGTTTATTGCTACTGAATATCAATATACAATACAGAATCGATGAGATTGCTTTGATCCATCTGATTCTTTCATACACATTATACTGTCATTCTTAGAGGAGTCCTAACAAT